>CAEFZX010023935.1:0-14001 GCA_903066825.1 Alfaro cultratus | reverse complement strand
TAATAATTTCACACATAAGTCGCTCCTGAGTATAAGTCGCACCCCCGGCCAAACTATGAAAAAAACTGTGACTTATAGTCCGGAAAATACGAAGACAAGACAGTTTACATGACCTGTAGTTAAAGTAGAACTGAAATCTAAGCTCAAAATATTGATATAGCATCTAGCACCTTCAACACCGGGCCGGCCCAAGGCAGAAGCAAACTAAGCAGCCACTTAGGGCCCCAAGGCCACTAAGGGGGCCCCTCAGTGGAGCTGTTTTTTTTTGTTTGTTTTTTTTTAGTAATAGTTTCTGTCGTAATATCAAAAACACACAATTTCACTATGAAGTGATTTGTTTTTACAATAATATATATTTGGTAATGTATATAGAAATTATTATTTTATTGATAAAAAGGAAAATAAAATTGCTCTTGGGGGGCCCTGGTGGCTTCGCCAGTAACATGAGCTGCCGTACAATGTGCAGAGCGCATCCAAACGTCCAAAGCTCTGGTCAGAAGTTAAGTAAGCAAAACAATGTCTCCAAAAAAGATTTATCCTTCAGGGAGGGGGAAAAGACAGAGGAAGAATAGAAAAAAGCCAAGATAAAGGTTTGTTTTAATGTGTCTTGGTAATGTAATGTAAAAGATTTGTAAAGCTGCTAATAGAAAATAAGCTTGATAGCGACCGGGAACGGTCCAGTTCAACAGCCAAACATTTATGCTAGGGTCTTTGTGTTTGTGTGAAATTGAGTTTAAACTTTAAATGAGTTGATTCTTATGGTTGGCTCTGAGGTATTTTTGGCTTCATAACGGCATGTTTGATAATGTTTGATAATCATTAAAATTTGTCAATGAAGATAAGATTTGGGGATAAGATGGGCTTTACTTGTAAGTACTGGGCAATCACGATCCCCCAACATTATGGAAATAAGCAGCCAGAAATCAACTGGCGAATAAATCAGTTGGTCAATAAATGCGTCCTATTATACATGTATATAATGTAAACAGCAATGCCAGAGATGCAATAAGTTTATAGCAGGTGTGTGAATGATCTAATGATCGGACTGCTGACTGTTAGCAGAACTAGAGGGCCCCAAAACCAAATTTCACTTAGGGCCCCATGGGGCCTTGGGCCGGCCCTGCTTCCACACCATATTCATGACATGGAATGTGATTCAGTCAAATAGTAAAGCGACACAACTGTACGGATGTTTATTAGTGGAAATGTAAGAAGAATCCTTTTCTGTATAAAAAGACATGTTAGAAGACATTGTGAAGGTAAGTGATATACAACAATAGCAGTATGAACCTGAACCAACAGCTGGATTTCCAAAATCGAGTGAAAACTCTTCAGATTTGCATTCAGAAGATCAGGCCTAAGTAAAACTTTTTACTTAGTGTTTCTTCTCCAACAAATTTAGTTTGCCATGAATTCTGTCAGCTGTAGGTAACACTAAGACTGAACAACTTTTCTACTGAACCTCGCTTGGAAAAGGTTCAAGATATCTCTTGAAGTTGGATAGTTACAGTTCTGCTGATCTTTCATTTATTGGATGGTGTGATTTGCTTCTTGGCTGCACCAGTTAGACAGCAGCAGCCTTTTTTATTGGCTCCCATCTCCAAGTCAGATTGCAGAAGCTGATATCTCAGTGGCACTGATGGTTACATAACCATGAGATAAATTAACAGCGAGGTGCTGGAGGGATTTCACAGATTGATTGTTTATGCTCATCATACTGTATGTGCCGTTATCTGATTTCTAAATACCCCCCGCACCTCGCCACCTCACATGTCGGTAGAGGAGATAGAAGGAGGCTCCCAGCCCAGTCAAATTCAGGTGAATGTGGGGTCACAGCCATTTTGCCGTCAGAATGAGGAGACTGATGAAGACTAGTGTCATGAAGATGGATCAGATTTAAACACATGCGCACAAACACGCACATGGTGTTGCTTACACACTTAATCACATATTTTTGCACATATTTATGCTCAATTTTTCTTCTCTTAAACCTATACTTCAATATGAACTACCTCTGTTTTTACTTCATTCTCTCTTTTTCTTTATTGTACACACACGCACACGCCCACGCACTCACGCAGACTCATACACAGTGTTAGACTGACAGTAACAGGTTGTCGGCAGGGTGAGGGGTGATGTGACTAATGTCCAGCTCATTTATCTGCAGCCTGTGATGTGAGTCTCACTGGGTTTGAGTCCACATACTAAAGTTTCTCAAACAAACACGCTTTGTGTTGCATAAACATCGGCATAGCAGAAGGGATCATATTTTGCCACAGCCAGTGTAGAAGCATCCAGGGAAACCTGTTGTCTATTATACAAAATGTATCATAAGTTTATGCCTTTGTTGAACATAAGGCTGATAGCATTTATAGAACCCAAATTTCAAATAGGCCACTAGAGAATTATTCGGTCTGTTGTTACTGAGGAAGGAAATCTTTGCAAGCTACAAATATCTTCTCAAGTTTTATTGAGTCCAACTTTTATATATGTAATAATAGAGAACTCTTGAGAGCTTAAATGTAACCATTTGAACATGCTTGGTCTAATAAAGTTAAATTTTTCCCTATTTTACTTTGTGGTAATTGCGTTCTGTACAGGGCCTTGCAAAAGAATGCATACCACTTTTTTTTTACAGGCTTTAAAACCATTTAATACGTTTCAATGGGTTGATCCTCCGTCTTTATTAGCTTCTGGAATAGTGGATATTGGTGATTAGGTTAAATTGAAAACTGCAACAGAGTCTATGCCAGGAAGCAATTGTTTTTTGATAGCTGAAAGCCCAGACCCTCTGTACGAGGCATAGTGTAGTACAAGGACCTGGTTTTTACCAGGCTAGGTCAATATCGAAATTAATTATTATTTTACCTCAGTTGTTTGTCTGAAGCAGTGACAGTGACAAAAGCAATCTAATGTGCTAGTAAAGGTAACTAGAATCCATTTCTTCAATTTATCTGTGAAAGATAAAGTTTGCATAAAATCTATCATAGTTTGTTAGCATAGTTAGCGCACTACAACAAGTGGAAGAGGGAACATGAGATTAAAATTTCTACCAACAGTAAGATCAGTTTAGTGTAAAATAAAACACAAGAAATGGCCCATCTAATACAGAATATGCCATTTTTTCCTGTTAAAGCTCCATCTAATTATTGATCTGTAACACGGCTTGCTGAGACAAGAAGTTAGATAAATGCCTTTGCAAAACTCCCATGAAACACAACATGTAAAGTGGAGTTGCTTATAATCTACATGTTGATTTTTGCCAAATGACAACCATTTTAAGTTTGTGAACACATATTATTTGGTACTGGAGTTACTAAGGCTATTGCTGTAAATTGGCTTTGAAAAGCAGAGGATTTGCAGTAGCTTTTTTTTTTTCTTTCTAACTGAAAATTTACAAGATAAAAAGCCATCTGCTGATCTATGCCCATTTAATTTAACTTCTCGGTAAAGTGCATCCCAGCAGCCTGTATCGTTCTTTTGAGTTATTCGGATACATGCTGTTATTGACGTATATGTTCAGAGTGGTCACACAGAGAAACACACAGTAATTTATCTTGACACACAGATGGCCCCTGCTCTGACCACAAATGTAGTGTAACCTCTGCTCCCTGTGGTGTGGGCAGGACTCAGGCTGCCAGTAAAAACGAGGGATGCTTCATGGCTCAACAATTTGCTAGCTAAATGGAAAGGTTTTGCTGTGTGACCTGAAACTCTCTCCCCTGTGGCTCTTTTTTCCATTCTTTCTATATCTCATTTGCTCTTTTTTCGTGTCGTTTTGTCTACTCCTGATTTTGCTGTCAAACTAAAAGTCAGATCTTTTGAGCCTTATTGCCTTACCTCACAATTCTGAACTAGTACTAAGTGGAAACACAGGGTCACTGCAACACCTACGATTAGCAATATCTTTCTTATTTTTTATTTTTTTGCTCTTTATGTAGTGATGCGTGCACTGATGTACATACTGAAATTAGGAAGGTACGGTAATTAATCATGTTCTTTACATGGGTAGCCAGCCTTTTGTCAGCTGTTTTAGAGAAGACGGTTATCGAAGATAACTAGTTTAACAAGAAGTGTTATCTTTTTATGACTGTACATGTTTTTCAACACTGGAGAGATTTACATGCAGCCAATTCTCCTTTTTTGGGGGCAAAGTGTAAAACCCTTCTTTCAGCCAGTTGACCAGCAACTAACCCAACAAAAGTTGGGATAGGGCATCCATCAGATATCTGGGGAAATCTCAAACCACTTTGGCACCTTCCCTGCCATTCTATGGAAAAACGCTGTTAAGTGTTTGAACGATTTGATGGAATTTCTTGTTTGTTTTTCTTCAGAACTTTTACCTACCTTTGTACAGATTGATATGGGAGCTTATTTCAAATTGATGGATTTAATCCGTTTTCAAAAAGCAAATCCTGTGCAGATTTTTTAAGAAGATGAGAATCACATGTTCTGATGTGTTTCATGTCCAATACTGTGGGAATAGTGTTCTCATTTTTGAGATGTAGGCAATTCTTTATTTCTCATCTGTTCAAAGCATCTTCTTTCAAATGTCTGCATGGCTTGTGGCAGACTTTGCATAAGACTACTTAAAGATCTCTTGCAGCAATGGCTTTCTTCCACCCACTCTCCCATAAAATTAATATTTGTGGAGTGCACATCTAATAGTTGCCAACAGATTTTCTCACCTGAGCTTTGGATCTCTGCTGTTTCTCAAGAGTCTCCATGGACCTCTTGGCTTCCTTGCTGAGTAATTAAATCCTTGCCTGGATGACAGCCATGTCTTAGTAACTTTGCAGTTGTGCCATACTCTATGTTCAGATTATGGACTGAACAGTACTCAAAGTACTCTTAATAACCAAACCCTACATTTTATATAGCTTTCTCCTTGACATGTTTGCTGTTGTCAGTATTTTCTGGTGTATTTTGGACTTTGGCAGTTTGTTTACTCAATTTCCATTTAGTCCTTCTACCTGTCAAAAACAGCAATTTGCACAGTAGCTGTTATATATATATATATATATATATATATATATTCATTTGTTCTAACTTTATGTTTTTGTTTAATTTTGTGGAACTCTGTAAAAAAGATGCATGCAATGTATGTACAGTTATTTTTCCTCTGATCAGTGTGCTCTATGCTATGGATAGGTCGCGATGGACTGGCGGCCTGTCCAGGTTGTGTCTGCCCAATGACTGCTGGAGACAGGCGTTAGCCCCCTGCAATCCTACCAGGATCACTGGTAGGATTGCATCAATGTATCCACAAATGGATGCATTGATGGATGGTTAGCTCGACCGTTAAGTAAAGTCAGTTGTATGCACTTGAAACATTATTGAGTACCTGTCATGAATAGGTGTGGTGAGGTGAGGCAAATCGCTAGGAGACCCAGGTTGAAGATGAGAAAATGATGGTTTAATGATAAACAGGGAAAAAAGTCCAAAACCAAGGCAGCACTGACGAGCTGAATCCAGGGCTCGACTCAGGTAGCGCAGGGTAAACGAATGGACAAAACGACAAACTGGTAACATCAGACAAGGACCCCACGAAGAACAAAGGACACAGGTGGGACTAAATACACACGAGGTAATCAAGGAATGAGACACACCTGGGAGTAATCAAGGGGATATAGGACAACACGGAGAGCACAGAGACACAGAAAACTTGAAATAAATACACAGAAAACACGGAACCTGACAGTACCTCCACAAATAAATATTCCCCTCCATAGCTTGTTCTATCCTGTAACAAAATGTGTGATCCCCCACTTCTAGTTTCTAAGGGATTATGCCTCAGCTCATGATTATAAGCCTTTTGTGTTGTATGGTTCAGTAAGTTTGGTTGATTATCCAAAATCTATTTTGGTGAAAACGGTTTTAGGGGGATTTAAAGTCATTACTTCACAGGGAAAAGGCATATAGAGATGAAAACTCACAGTCAAATAAAAAGGCAATGTCACTCTACCATAGGTTCTGTTGAGAGACAGTTTTAGTCCATGCCTGTGAAATATGGTCTTGAAATTCCATACTGTGTTTCCTCAACATCAGAAAACCTCAGGAGGTGTGAGCGCTTGCATAAAACCAATATCAGATCCAGTTGTTCTCTCACCTTGAAGCTTCAGAACGTCCAACCAGGTGGTTTCAGCCACACATATGCAGCCATAAAAAAGGGAGAGGGAGAGAGAGATTTTTCAAATTTGATGGGACAGCCAGGGATTGGGGTAGGAGTGAAGGGGTTACAGTTAACTTTCCTTTAAAGGGTGTCAAAAAGGGAACTAAATTGGGTGTCAGAAAGCAGTAAGAAGCTGAAATAAGTCAGGGTCTCCAGCTCCCAGGTGGGTGGGTGCTTGCTTTATACTTTTCAGACAATGTCCCTTTAAAAAGCCCTGCGTCTGGAAAGCCCATTAGACGTGCATATAAAATTTCCCCCCCGTGATTAATAGATGATGAGGACAGGTTGGTCGAAGGGTACCAACATGTGGACGGCTTGGGGCTCCTCCTCCTGCAGGCTCACGTTTCACTCCATAAACTTGCCACTCTTTCCCAGCTATGTGTTTAAGAAGGAGGAGGAGGAGGTCTCGCTTGTCAAGAACTCCTCAGAAGAGTTGTGAAAACAACCAGCCGAAGGAGGGAGTCACACAGTTGCAGATGCAGCTCCCACGCTGAGCCACGAAACAGTCAGATTCTTCAGGGAGAGAGTGTGAGAGAGTGTGTGAGCAGAAGCGCCAGAGGACGTCACTTACACTCCCACAGAGAGAGCGCTGTCACTGGAAGGTGTCTATCCTCACGCTTTCTGAGCTGTGGAAAACTCAGCAGCCCACTGACAGGAGCCACCCTTCTGCAGCAGATGAAATGAGAGCTTCGATAAGTTACATGTAGTCAAAAGTGGCAAAGATACAGGTTTCTAGAACTAGTTTGTATTTAGAGGAGGCTTTAAACTCAAGAAGATTACTCAAAATTGAGAGGAACTTTTTTGCATCACCATGGATCAGCCAGCGAGCAGCTGCATGCGGAGCGCCCATCCTAGCAGTCCCATCTGGGGGTGCATGAGAAACCCCCACTCCGGGGTCCCAGGAACCAATCTGCAGTCTCCGTACCAGCAAAGCCCATTCTCTCTACATCAAAAACCCGAGTTCCTGGCTTACACAGACTTCTCCACCTCCTGCCTGGTGCCAAGCGCACCCCATGCGGCCTACCCACGGGACGACAGACTCTATCAAGACAGCCACGGTGGTTACCCAAGAGCTGACTGGCAGTTCAACCCCTGCGAGACCCGGTCAAGGTCAACTGATGCATGCCCACCAATTTCGGCCACGGTAGTGGGCACTGGAGGTGATGGAGGTTCTGAGCTGGAGAACGTGGGGGCTGAAAGGGTGCCAGGCAGCGTCCCACCAGGGTGTCTGGATGGAGAATACTCACCCCAGAGCGTAGCATCAGCTGACTCGGACAAGAAGTGCTCCAATAAAAGGAAGAGAGATGTCGCAGGTGAGTCTGAGTTTGCTGTGACAATGTTGAGGCAAGGCAAGTTTATTGCACATTCCACTATTCATACACAGGGTCATTTGATTGCTTTATGGGAAAATATGGATTAGTAGAATTAACGTTAAACACAAACATTCATTTATTGCATAATCATAAAATGCTATAAAGCAAACAGAGGGGGATTTAAAATGAAAATATTAAATCAATGTGAACAGTCAACCATCCAGTCTACACCTACTTACTCACTAAAAATCGGAACATACAGGAAATTTTGAGTGTCTAACAAAAAGTGGTCCTATCTTTTGTATTCTGGTGTACATGATGATGGAGAAAGGAAGAAAATAACAGGGAAGGTTTTAGTTTTACCATCTCTATCAAATAATCCTAATTTCCTCCAATGAAAATTTTATTAATATCATTCTAGATAAATATCTATAAACACAGCTTATAAACCAATGGCCAGGCCACATTTAAGCTTTTGGAATTCCCGTGTCAAGGTCAAGAATTTCTTCCTTGACCTGTATCGGACCTGGCAAAAACAAACAATCCGGCTATTTCCTTGCCAAATTGGGCTTATTGCAGCAGCACTCTGTGCAGACCGCTGTGTGAAAGGTGAGTAGGTGACAAGACCTCAGTGTTTGAGGCGCTATTTAAGCTGCAGTTGCATCCTCTTATTGTCCAAGAGCTTATAATGAACCAGCTTTCATACGACTGGTTCATTATGTCTTATATCCGTGGGAAACGAAGCGTTGCTTAAAACCAATTCATCCACATTAAAAAGTAGTGCAAAACACAATCCTGGGTGCTAGAGGGTAAACATTTCAACCTATCTGGTGCTTCAAAATTTATTTACTGCAGGTGACAAAATAAATGAATAAATCTTGCCACCATTGGATGAAAATTAGAAACTCTTCTTAAAATAGTTTTTCCATTTCACCATAAAATATTATGGCTCCTTACAGAATATACTTTACTTGAAGGTAGGTGAAGTATTTACCTTTGAAACCAGAAGCAGTAGTAATGCTGTTGGATTTTAATGCCATTTACTCATCATATCTGATTTCACTCATGCTAGTAGGAGGTTGAAGTAATCGATAGGCGTGACGGACAAATTCCCAAAAGTCTCAGGTGCAACTTTAGCAGCAAAAACCAACAGGCCAAAGGAAACGTTTATTTAAGCTGAATCTAAATGCGTGAAATTGCCCGTTCTCCAGTTTTTCACTCTAGCAAAATAAAACTTTGTCCACTACAGCACATTCAAATGCCTAATTGTTGATGGTCTCAATTTTGATTATTAGCAGGCATTTCCAGTTTTATTGGATATAAAACTGGAAATTAAAACTTAAAACTTAAAAAAAGTTTCAATGACTTTTTTAGTTTAATCCTTTTAGAAAATCCATATGATTACAGAATGATTAGATTTGTTTATCTTATGTCTGCTTCATATAAGTAGCATGTTCTCCTGTCTTTCCCATTTTGGCTTTCAATAAGAGCGACTAAGAAAAATTACATGCTTAAAGCCTATAGAAGCAAGAAAAAAATATATACCAACTTGTGTTGGTAAAATTAAAAATGCTCCAGTATGATTCATATTATAGGATTTTTTCCAAATGTAATTTATGGGTCACAAATTATTTATACCCAAGAAAAAAGAAGGAGGATTAGATAGCCAATAGGGAAAAACAAAGTCATTGGGGCTTTGGTCCACTTAAAGAAAATTTCAGTTAAAATGACATTCTAAAAATGTTGGTGGTGACAACAATTTCACTTTAACAATTTTTTTTTCTTTTTTTTATGTGGCATTTTTCCAGTTAAACAAATGTACTCAAACTAAAGGCTTGATTTTTTAAATAATGCTTAGTGTGTAATTCTACAAGACAAAAATAATTTATATGGTAAATATATATATATATATATATTTTTTTGTTCTTTTAAAATAGAAAGTTCAGACTCAACCAACTACACCTCAGCATATCTGATAAAAGCTACCAAACCAATGCATACAGCAGACATGAGGCTTGTTAAAAAAAATGAGATGGGGGAGGATGAACCCCCCCACCACCCCATCCTATCCCCCACCCACCCACCCACCCACACCCCTGCTCCATACCCTCCCCTTGCCATTCCCCCCTTCCCTCCCTTTCTTACCTTATTGTAACCTCCACTCTCTCCCCTGAAAACAAGCCAGACCACGTCTGGTAAATTCACTTTCCTCCAAGCCCACTTCTTACATTCTTATCCATTGACATTTTCCTGTCGTTAAGCCGTAACACAATCTCCCACTGAGTGCATGCAACATGTCTGACCACTGCATCAGCTCTTGGTTTTAGACAAAAAAAAAAAAAAAAAAGAGACATTTGCCTTTATAAAATTGACAGGCTGGTAGAAGAGCATATATTAGGAAAATCTCCCGAAGGCATTTGCATGACAGGCACAGCTGCTGTACAGTCAGCCTTCATGAGTTTTTGCTGATATGATAATGTAATGCAGATGAGGGATACTGCCAAAAGTTATATAGCAAAAGTTCTGTAATCTGACACTGACTTCATGCCAAATGTTTGACTCTATTTTTTTTCTTTTTAGCTATTAAATCCTCTTAAATTACTGTAATTTATTTCAGAGATATTGATATAAACATCAGTATGAACATTAGTAGTTTTACCTTTACGTATGTCAGTATGTTTAATACTGACATAATCCCAGTTATGTTAATTTGGTGCAACCAAATGCATCGAGGAAAAAGATCACAGCATTTAGGCTAATAGCCATAAGTAGTTAGAGGAAATATAATTTCCAGGACATACAGGTAAGGTTCCTATATAATGTATGTCTATTTTTGTTGTGTTTTTCAGCAGTTTGTCTTCTTTTATATATAACTTTGACCGTTTTAAAGGTCGCCAAGTTATTAACCTTAGGTCAAAATATATTTTCATTACTGAAACTAAAAAAACTGATTAATTTATTCATCAAATTAATTATTCCGTTTTTGAACAATTTTATTTTCTCCATGAGGTCACAACCATAAACTTTAACTTACAGCTTCATTAAAATTAGCTAACTGCATATTGAAGTTTACTCAGAGATTTCCCCTTGGATTGGTTCTAATTTACAACATTTTTAAATCTGTTTAGACTGAGACAAAATGCCTCCACCATCCACCAAAAGCACCAAATGCTGTTTTCTTAGGGACCCTGCTGAGTGCAGAAGCCTCCGTCATGCAAGCTTTACAGCCTCTGGCTGAGCAGGATATTTCTTAGTGGGTCAGTGGGGGGTGAAGGGGTGCAAGTTAGCATGTGGCCTGCCAGGTGTTCAGGTTAACTGGAAACGTGTTGGACACAGCTCCAGAGCAGAGGACTCTGAGTAGAGCATCATTTGTGACACTTTATTATTGTCTGTACATGGAAAAAAAAAACAAGGCATGCACAAGCCTATGCATGCAAAATGTGTCAGATATGGTCTATTTTTTTTTCTTTGGCCCACTGTTCTGGCAGGGACAAGGCAAAGGTTCTCACTTTGACAAATTAGAACCATTTTGTGGGTATTACATCAGCTCGTAATTCGGCTACAAATGAACCACCCAAATGTTTTCCATTTATTGGCGAGAAGAGGTTTCACAAAAAAAGTTGAGCCACATTTGTTTGTTTACGTCCAGATTAATGAGGTATAAATTAAAGACAACAGAAATTAGTAAACTGTATAAAACTTTAACAATGATTATATCATTAGTGAAACATATTAAACACATTTAAAAATTAAAAACAAATACTCAGGTGATCTATTAAAATAATTCACTTTATCAAATGCATAAATATAAGACATTTATTTTTTTGATATAGAGACAGTGTTAATGTATAAAATGCATTTATTTTCACTTTAAATTTTAATTATGGCATTTGCAAATAATTGTCTATTTTTTTCATATTATTGCACTGCAGTATTTTTTGTACTATGTGTATTTGCTTTGGGAATCATATATTCATTTTCTATACATGGTGTGCATCACTTTCATAAGGATATTTCAGGAATTTTTTTCCTTTATGTTTGCTGTCATGCACAGATGAGTTAATGCTGCTCTTCCCAAAGGGCTCTGGTGGGAAACCGTCAGTCAGACCAGGACACATCCGCACCTTTGTTCTTTTGTTAGATGCTTTAATGATGTTCCGCTGCATTCCTCTCCTAACTCAGTCCCTCTGTGGCCAGTTTGGTGGCCCCTGCCCTGTGCGCGATACATTCTCACACGTAGACGCACGTGTGTCTACGTGTGAGATACACACACGTGTGTGAACCACAATATATATAAACGATTGCTCAGACAGAGAAGCAGTAACTTGCACCGTAATGCATACATATTCAAAGATAATTAAATGGAAAATGCAGCTTTTATTGGGAGTGAACTTGAGTGGTAAGTCGAGGTCAGGGTAGTCTTTTTGTGCTGCTTTTAGTGTGAAGTGCACAGGCTTTGGAACCGTGGTTTGGTAGCTTGCAAAGGTTTTTCTTTTTTTTTGGTTTGTTGAATAGTTGTTGGCTGAACATTAAAAGCCTGAGAACTAACTCACAGCAGATTATCCAACGATTTGCAGGTAATTACTGAAAAACAGAGGATTAGTTTCATGCTAAAAAATCAGACAGGGAACAATCAAAACCCCAGAAAACAATGTTTGTTTGTGTCTCTACCTAGATATTCAGGATTCCAGTTTTAAGGTGGATTCCAGCTGCAAGGCCAGGAAAGAGCGCACAGCGTTCACCAAGGAGCAGCTGAGGGAGCTGGAGGCCGAGTTTACCCATCACAACTACCTGACAAGACTCCGTCGCTATGAGATCGCCGTCAACTTGGACCTCACAGAGAGACAGGTACCAGGCTTTTACTGAAAAAAAAAAAAGTCTGGTCAACACAAATACATTTATACTTTTGGAGTAAAACCCTACACATCTAATTAAAAACAGTCTGATTGGAGAGAAAAGAAGGGAAGAGGTATTAAAATCTTCTTCAGTCACTAAGAGTATTTTAACCAGAGAGTTGTAAACATGACCAGGTAGAACTTATATATGGTGCATGAAAAGGGTTATGTTCTGAGACTCGTTTAGAGCCAGTCATGCTTAAAACCATCAGGTCACCTGCTGATGTTTCTATTATTTTTACCAGTTACAAAAAAAAAATAATGAATTAAAAAAAAGGAAAGAAATATCTGTTTCTGACCTGGCAGAAACTCTATGCAATATTCATGAGCACAAATAATCCAAAATCATTTACAAAATATCCAAAAATGTTACATTGGCTGCTTGATCAAGGCAGTAATTAAAATTATACATATTTAACTGAGTGAAAATATTAATAAAAATTCCTACAGTGTGAAACTCAAAGGCAACTTTTCTTGGTAAAAGATACAAACATTGTCTAAAACGTCAGCTGAGCACGATTGTCCACATTAAAATCTTTCCCTAATCTTCAGGTATTTTACAATCATCACGTGTAAAACCAGCTAATTCCAGTCAGCAGCCAATAACTTGGTGCTACTCTGCTTTTCAATAGCTAAATATATTAAGAAAAATTATATTCAATCAACATTAAATAAATAAAAAAAAAGATATCCTAAAACGCTTTTAATAATCCCAATGGGAGGAGAACAAATCTTCGAAATTAATTTGTAAATTTTCAGAAAATAACAATATGAGTATTTAAGATTGTTTTAAATTATTTTGCAGTGCCCTCGAGTAGGTATTTCTAAGGATTCAGTAAGTGTCAGAAACTCTCATACTAAAGTACTGCTGGTTAAAAAAAATACAAACCTGGTTGAAAATGCCAATTACACAACTGTATAACTGAATTATTAAAATTTTTTATTCATCTGATTTCTGTTTATAATCTCTTGTGCAAGATAATTTTTCAGCCTTCGATTATACTGCCATGCTGATGCACAAGCTCAGATGCATCTGAATTACAATGAGCATTTTTTCCACACAGCTTTTCAGCCTGTGGTTTGGGCAGAATGACGTGCAGCTGTAATTGTTGGGAGGCAGCTCCAGACTCGCTGAAATCGGGCAAAAACATGTGTCAATGCTGCTGGATCAGACCCCAGTCTGCCTGTCAGAGCCAGCGCTCATCCTAATGAGGCCCTCGTGCAGTGACCACACACACGCTGTCGTATGTTGCTTAATATCAATCCCAGCTTCCCTTAAGAGCACACACACATCACACTCACACAATCAAGGTTCATCTTCACTCAGAGCTCTGTAATCAACCACACGCAACTTCCCAATAACATGCTCAGGCTATTTGTGATTCTAAGTTGTGGTGAGTGAACAATATAATTCTAATTTCTATAATTTGTAAACTTTTTTTTTTTAATTAATGTTCCTTTAAAGACTTTTCAGTACAATAAACCAGTTAGAGATTTTGAGGTCAATTTTGCTGAAAACCTCATGGTGCTGATTTTAGTTGTTTTCTAGTTCAATAAGGTATAAATAAATACAGACTTAAGTTCCTCCTATTGCTTTTAGCATTGATCAAACATCATTATA
>CAEFZX010023930.1:0-17064 GCA_903066825.1 Alfaro cultratus | reverse complement strand
GATGCTGCTGGTCAGTTTGTTCTCTATTGTCCCTCTGTAGAAAATGGTGAGGATGGAGGGAGGTTTGCTCATCTCATCCGATGTAAAAAGTGCAGACATTGCTGAACTTTCTTCACCATACCAGAGGTTTGGAGGGACCAGGCCGAAGTGTCAGTGATCTATATCTCTAGGAATTTAATGTTCCTGACCTGTTCCACTGTGGCATCATTGATGAGGAGGGTGTGTGACTTGGGTGATTTTTTCCTGAAATCAACAACGATTTATTTTGTTTTGTTGTCATTCAGGATTAGATGGTTTGCATCACACCTGTCCACCAGATGTTTCACCTCCTCTCTGTACGCCAGTTCGTTGTTGTCCCTGATGAGACCTACCACTGTCGTATCTTCTCCATATTTAATGACGTGATTCATGCTGAACTTGGCTTGGCAGTCATGGGTCATTAGCGGTTTATGTTGGCTCTGGCTGACCTGAGCACCTCTCTGACGCCACATTTAAAAGCAGAGTTTCATGCCTTCAACATCTCACGCAGCTCCTTTGTCATGTGGCTTCTTCTACATCCTGTTCACAATAGGCTTACCTAGGCTAAAATCATTATAAAAAGGTTTCTGAATATGTTATTCACAAACACTTTTTAACCAAATCTTGCTGATCAAAATTTTATTTTTATAGTACTCTTAAAACTCCTGGTCTTCCTTGTCACTGCTGCTAAAGAGCCCATCCAAGTTACTCCTGAGCCAGTTTTGTTCCACGCAGTTTGAAGCAAACTGAGCTGCCATGTACTGTGACAGGCTTATTGAGACACTAATCTCATCTTTTTATGCTTTGGAAAATGACAATCTTTCAGGGTGGTGTCAATAATATTTGGTTTCCTTGTACGTCTTCAGCTTACTTGTCTGATGATGCTGTCATTCAGAGGGTAACAGACACCCTCAAAGGCAGCAAACCTTGTAGCTGTTATGATAATGTCTCCTACAGGGTTCACAGTCTTTTTGACAAGCAGAGATGGAGTCATGGGACTCTGCAGCTCTCTGAGCTATGGATGGAGCAAAATCCTGTAATAGCACTTCTAGAGTACAGTATTGTCACTGTTATAGCAACAGAGGTCTTCTGCTGTTTGTGGTTATACTGTATTCTCTGGCTGGAAATGGACTAGGCTGGCCATTGCCTTCCTCTGCAACTCAGCTCAATACAAAATCTTGCTTACAGGACAGTCCCAATCAATGAACAGAAGAAGAAGTTGTGGATAATGATCTAGATTTTCTGCGCTGTTTTAGAATTGTAGTCTGTCTGTAGTTTTATCAATGGCAGTGGAGGAAGTAAAGGAAGCCATTCAGTCCATGTTAGTCACGCTTCCAAATATTGAATTAACATCAACAACTGCCTTATTCAGATCGTCTCTTCTCTCTTCGCAGTGGAGACAGTAAGCTTCAAACTCTCACATTACATACATCGGGCAAAAGTTAATGATTGGGTAAAAGTTACTTCACAGGCAAAAGTTAGCGACTGGGTAAAACAGTCCGCCCCTCCAGGAAGCAACTGTTTCTAATACCCGAGTTGCCAGATGCTCTGGATGAAGCAAAGTGTAGAACAAGGTGCTGGTTTTTACCAGGCTGGTTGTGGACCACAGTGTCTGTAAAACCTCTCAGGTATGAAACAGACAAAATAGGTTGTTATTGACTCTGGATTTACATGTGAACTGCTTATCTTAGTTCTGTTCATGTTGGTTTAGGAATTCTTAAAATCTGTAGAATATATGGAAATAATGTTTTCTATTTATTAATAATTAGTGGAATTACATATGTCCATCTTTTCACTTGGATAGAATCTCCACTTCATTATTTTTAATTGCAGAGAGAGAGGTTTGGCCAAATAATACTTAAAAATAAGATAATACTTTGGCAGTTTACAAGAATTAAACTCCTTTAAATGATTAAACTCAGTTAAGCAGTCATCATCCATTCATTGTCTTCTGCTTATCCAAGAATGGGTTGAGAGAGTATTAGGTCAACCTACACATTGCTTTCCACAGCGACACTCCCCAACTCAGACTAGGCCTCTGTCCATCCATCCATCCATCCATCCATCCATCCATCCATCCATCCATCCATCCATCCATCCATCCATCCATCCATCCATCTTTCACGTCATTCTATCATCATACCTTGACAAGACAAAGTGATATTCAAACTCCTCTTCTTGAACTAAATGCCTGACCTCAAACTGGATGGAGTGGTCCATCTTTTTCTTGCATAGAACCGTGTCCTCGGATTTAAAACATTGAAATATTTATAAGCTAACCTACAAGGACACAAAATGAATCATGTTAGTCCATAGGCTACAGCTTGAAGGGCCTCAGATTCAATTGGTCACAAATAAAAGTTTGTTATTCCAGGACAAGGGGATTGTCCAGGGAACGTAATGTTTATTACTTGTTTCATAATTGGCTACTGTTTGATGTTTTTATGACGCAAAGCACTTTGAACTGTCTTGTTGATGAAATATGCTTGACAAATAAACTTAACTTGACTTGCTTGGATAGTCTCAAGGAGACCCCTAGCTTATTGAAAATTAATGTTTCAACAGAGGAGAAGACAAATTTTTAATGAACGAAATAAAGTGTAATGGCAGGGGTGAAGTTTGGGTTTTGGTGGTTGAGAACAAAAAGACAAGCCATTACAATCTATGGAAAGTTCTTGCATAATGTCTCTTTAGAGAGAAAAGGCCATAACTGTGTCAGTGTATTCATTCAGCGGAGTGTGGCGTGCCCTGCCCTCTGGTCTGTGGGAGTCCCACAGACCCCAGTTGGACGATGAATAAGAGGATTAGCTCAGCCCTCAGAGAGCCCGGACATCCACAGGCTTTTAGGGTGACAACTGGTGCCTGCAGCAGAATGTGTAACAACTAGCCCCTCCTTTCTGTCACACCAGTCATCCACCCAAATCCCTGCCCCTGTTCTCCAGATGCCAAGGAGACAAGAGTCTGAGCAGGGTGGGGGTGGTGTGTCTAATACCAGCCGCTAGACTGGGAGAGTAAGATAGGTTAATCTGAGAGCAGTCTGGACCATTATTCCTGTAAGTTATAATGGTAATGCCATGGCAGTGCAGTCCATCTTGTTTAGTTTTTCCCATATGAAACAATTCAATAAAACAAATTTTTCCAGTTTAATCCAAGCTTCTTCCATGCAATTTCCTTTTAAAACAAAATGCAAAGTGTTATGACTGTGTGTTTGTTTATTTATTATTGTATATATTTGACTTTTTGCATGGGAGTTGCAATAGAAATTTCGTTGAACTTGGTTCAATGACAATAAATGCTATCAATCAATCAATGCATGAACTAGTTTTTAGTGAAAACATTACCGGTACTATACTTTGAAAATCCTCAAATTGTTAAAAGCAGGATATAAGTGTTCAGAAGCATGATTAGCCCAGTAACAACAAACAATAATGTTAATAAAAATTAGGACACCCTGTGACAGTCTGTGTTTTGACAGATGAATATACAGGTATAAGTAAATGATGTCTTTAAACTATTTCAAACAGTCAATTTGAGCTGTGCTGCTGTTTCACACTGGATCTTTCACACTCTCTGCAAAATATATCAAGCATATCCACACAATGTGGGCAATCTATTTAAGGTTCCAAGCAATTTATCACACTGCTGCTGTTTACCTGCCTGCAGGTGGCTTATTGAAAATACATACTCATGTAATTGTTGAAGCTGATCATTACATCGTAGCCATGCCTTGTCCAACTCCAATCATGATTATCAGTCATCAGCTGATGAGATCTGGGATTTGTCGTTGAATTCTGGTTGAGTCTTGCAGGACATGTAACTCTTGGGTTGTGTTCAATGGAGGAGAGGAGGCTGCAGACTCATCGGGACAGTCAAAATCTCACAACCACACTGGTTCTGGGGATTCCACAGTACCAGTGTGTCACACACTCTTTATTAAAGAGTCTGTCCTTTAATAAACACACTCTTCACTAACCTTACGAAGCCCATTTAAACGGCTGCTATATATCAAACATGTAAAAAAGCAGAGTCCTAACAACCCCTAAAGTTACTAGTGTTAGGGAGATAAAGTACACGTCTATTTCAATCCATGCATCGATAGTAGCAAGGGCATGGCAACCCTTGCTACTTCAAATTGTGACTCACCATCGGGGGGAACAGAGGTGGGGATGGAGGAGCACTGTGCTTTCATACCTGAACAGGGGCTGTGACAGAGTTGTACCAAGCTTTACCGCTGAAAATATAACTATTGAGGAAAGCCAGTAGAGACGCTTTGAGGCTGTATAGTGTCGAACTAAACAAATTGCACCGAATTCGCACAGAAAAATCAAACCCTAAATAACCTATGACCACCATGACCCAGTCATGACACTTCAGCAGCACTGATGAGGTGCTTTAGCGGCAAGCTACTGCATTTCAGATTATGGCATTCTTAAAGTATTGCCTGAAGTCAAAAAATAAAAAATAAAAATCACCACATGTGTTTTTTGGCAAAAGATGGCAAAAAAAGTAATAACTTTTGGAAAAAATGACGTGGGTCATTGTTTGAGGAATGTGACAATATGAACAAAGGGTTTTTCATAGGTTAGGAACTGAAAATTAAATTTGTATGGCATCTGTTACCATACTAACAGAGTGTAGAAACGACAGGTAACTTACAGGCTGCTTTTAAACAGTACATTTTACTTCTATGTTGAGATCATGCACACGGTCTATTTAATTCATGAGCTATGAAAAGATGAAAGCTGGATAAAACTTCACCATATGAGTTCTTATCTAGAACAGTTTTTGGGCACAAGGCAGACACACAGATACACAAACACAAAGAAGACAATAAACTGCTGCTGGTGTATTGTTTGGAAGCTGACAGATGTTTTATGTCACAGCAGCTGGTTAAACAGCTGTGGCAACTTGTTTGTTAAATAAACTATATTTTCATTTAGCTCTCCCCAACAGCTATAGGTCAATTTCTAAATTATAATTTCTTCCTCAAAAGTCCTTGAGAAAGTTTTTGCAGAACAATTAAATGGTTCTATGGAGGGAAACGTTATCAGTAATGTATTTACGTAAACTGCACTTCATGGAATGGCCTTGCTGAAAATTTTAAGCGATCTGGTAATGGCAGCTGACTCCAGGGAGTTTTCTGTTTTGATTTTACTGGATCTTACCGTTGCATTCAACACTGTGGGTCATAGACTCAAAGACTTCTTTGGATTTTATGATGTTTTAAAATGGTTTAAATTACATCTTGCAGAGATATTTGACTGTTTTTTTGTGTGTTTTTTTTATGAATAAGCATGTTTTAGATGCAGCTATGTGTTGTGGTTTAGCCCAGGGATGTTTTAGACACAATCCTCTTTATATTGTATCTTTACTCTTTGGGTAAAATTCTTACATGTTATAAACATGTGTCTTATCACATGTGTATGCAGATGACATACAATTGTATTGGTCTTCTAAAATGTCTGAATTGCACAAACTACAAAAAGCCTAGCCAATGTCTGAAATCAAACTGTGGCTCCATGGGAATTATCCTAAAATGACAAGACAGAAACCCTGAACCTTATGCTCCTAGTGATGATAATATCTTCATTATGAGGTAACATGTTTTTATCTCCTTCTGTGAAGAACAGTGTCAAAAATGTTGATGTTTTTTGGGGGGGGGGGGTTTTGACAGTCTGTCGAGACTCAATGTAAACAGGTTGTTAGAAACTGTTTTTCTCATTTAACAAACTGCTCTAAACTCAGAATTTTTTGTACCAAATTCAGAACCAGAAATTAATGATTATTCATGCTTTGACTTGTTTAAATAAGACAAATCTGGCTCGCTTTCTGACTTTGCAGAATGTGTTTGCAAGGGGTACAGCCTGGACAGATTGTCACAGACAGGACGAACAATCATGCTGGCACACACCTAAGGAGAATTTAGAGAGACCAATTAACAGTCATGTTTTTTTGAGAAGGACCTCCCTGTAGCAAACAGAAAGGGGTGGGGACGGACCACTGTAGGTCTCATACCTTATTTGGAAATGGGACCATTGCACTCCAGAAGTGACTATCAGAAGGGGATCTTCATGAGCGTCCTGTTTTCTTTTTGAGTGTGTCACATTTATAGGGTGGCTAGAGTAACATACTGTATGTTCCTTACTGTTCACAGTGCGTGTATGCAGCACTGTTGCCTTGCAGCAAGAAGATCCCAAGTTTGACTCGAGAAAAGCATTGTTAGAACCGCTGTGATGTATTGATGGACAGGCAATTTCCCCTCTGGAATCAATAAAGTATATTCTGTTTCTGATTCTTCTGAACATGGCGTACAATGATATAGTGAACTCCTTGCTGCTGCCAGAAGATCCATTTTTATGGATCTATGTCATTTTGATCTTATAACTAAGCAAATAAGATCATCCAAAAGTCTTGAAGCACACAACTCATTCACTTCTAGTTGGGTAAGAGATTGGTCAGTTGCTGTGCAGAGTCAACAATGTGCAACTTGTCAAACATCCTGCCCTCATTAGAACATTTCATGTTTTGTGTTACACTGTTACTATGATACGGAGAAATATATTAATTAAAGAAAATTGTTTTACCACACATTTGTAATAGGCTTTAGTGACCTGATGAAATGTTTTTGTGATAATGTCTTTGTTCTGGATGCAGCTGGAGGTTATACATACAGAAATCAACGCAAGTTAGCAGAGGACATTGACTGGTCGTATGCAGGTAAGTTTCTCATGATCAATATCACAAAAAAAATGATGGCAGTCTATTATGTTTTGCTGTTGTTATAAGCCTTATTGCTTCTAAGTTTGCTGCTGTGCAAATTATCCACACAAGACATTGGGTGACATGTTCAGCCATGTTTATACTGAACAAGGAAAACTCTCCATGATTATTGTATGATATCATGGTATCTCAGTCCTTAAGATGATGTGCTATTAGACCTAATTAACTAAGCTCTATGGTATCCAGCATATAAATATTTGTGGTCGGGCTTTATATAATAGCACAGTCCTGAACCACATAAAAAAAAACTAATGTTTGTTCATATTATAAAGTTTGCAAGTAAAAAGCAAAAGAAAAAAAAAACATAAAGAAAAACAGGCTTTAGATCATTGTCCCTGCTAGTGAGTCTATGGGTAACATTTCATTTCAAACATCAACACAATACTGTTAAAATTGTATTTAAAAAATGATACAAGTATTATCTTATCTTATATCATTATAAATCACCAGCACCTCCCGACCCCACTAGGGACAAGGGTGTAAGAAAATGTATGTATGTATGTATGTATGTATGTGTGTGTGTGTGTGTGTGTGTGTGTGTGTGTGTGTGTGTGTGTGTGGATGGATGGATGGATGGATGGATGGATGGATGGCTCATCATAAATCATTTTTGAACTGTTTTCCATGGCACTTATCCTGTACTATTAAACAGAGAAGAAAGGAAACAAACTTTGAAGGGAAGAAAATTCATCTACTACCTTGTTGAACCACCTTCTGATTTAACTCTAGTTTTCTTCCATCCATCCATTTTCTTATGCTTATCTGGGGTTGGGTCTCAGGGATAGCAGCCTGATTAGGGAGGCCCAGACTTCCCTCTCCTCAGCCACTTATGCCAGGTTCTCGGGAGAACCTCAAGTCATTCTCAGGCCAACCAAAATACATAGTCCCTCCAGCGTGTCCTGGGTCTTCCCCTGGTGAGACATGAACCAGGAGGTGTGTGTGTTTGGAGGAGTTCAGGAGGCATCCTATGTAGATACCTGAGGCACCTGTTTATTTCATGAAGGGGCCTGACTGAAGACAAAAGGTTTGCTCAATACAAAATGTTTTTGATTATTCTTCTTATTTTTCTAAACAGAGCATGTTCTACCACATGATTGGAGCATCTAGTTCCTCACAATAGTTTATTTATTTTATCATTTGTAAGGTTTCCTATTTCAGTGATAGAAAGGAGATGGTCAAATGTAAAATTCAACAATACATTTTCTGTATGCCTTTCAGGAGGATTAAACCAAAAACACTGGGCCAAGAAGTTTCCTTTATGCAGCAGTGCAAAGCAGTCTCCCATCAACATCAACGAGGACCTGGCTCCAGTCAAGCTGCAGTACCAGAAGCTGAGGTTTGATGGTTGGGAGAGTATGACAACTGACAGCACAACCATCAAGAATGATGGCAAGACAGGTATGAGCATTCACAATGGAAATTATCTCTAAGTAACATGAAGGGGTGTGTTGTAGATCCATTATTTGGCAGTCTGCTGCCGTTTAGGTTGCAGAGATGTCACAGTGACCTCATGTTGGAGCCAGCAGATATGTGGGGGCCACATGTACTGCAACATCCTGAACTATGTTGTTAAGTGTATATTCCGTCATTATATGCAATGACAGCCCTCTATCTGACATCCAGAATGCAACCCATGCCAAACTATATAGCATAGAATAATATAAAAATGTAAAAAAATAACAATAGCATCTATAGTTACGCTGTAGGACCACCATGAGACTCAAATTTATGTTTTTTATTACTGTTTGTAATGATAAATAGGATTAGCAGAATATTGGTTTTTGGTACGTCTGATAATTGGCATAAGCAACATATTTTTTCAGAGGTGTTTAAATATGAACTTTGAGCACAAAGTTGCCTCTGGTGTAAAATTGAATTTAGAGCCTGAACTCTATTTCATTCATCCTCACACATCCCACATGTATGTAACATCTTTGTCTTTTCTACTGTCAGTGGCAGTCAATGTGGATGGAGACTTCTACATCAGTGGAGGAGGTCTCAGGTCAAAGTTCAAAGTTGGGCGCATAACCTTCCACTGGGGACGCTGCAATGCCTCCTCAGAGGGTTCGGAGCATAGTCTGGATGGAGTCAAATATCCTTTAGAGGTAAGACCTAACTCATGAAGACTCAAGTGTGCTGTAGGGTTCACGTTGACCAAATATATTCCATCTTTGACCATTTTAGATGATGATGGAAAAATCTGACAACCCTCTGTCATTTTGACAGATTACAATTTTTTCTCCTGACCACTTGATGCAGACAAGCTGAGATTTTCAACTTTCCGTACAGAGTATGTTACAGAGGTCAAGAAATCAGAACATTTACCTTCAGAGCATCATCTCTGACCTGGACACTCAATTCATCTCGCTATCTGACCTCCAGAAGGCATTGAAGAGTTCTGGACAGGAAGCTTATGAGCATCTGTGACCACTGCAGGAAGCTGAATCACCAGTGCAGAAGGAGCATGAGCTGCAGGATTTTCTCCCAGTGAGATCAGGACACTCCTCCTTCTGAGAGTCTGACTGACGTCTGATCACTTGGAAAAATGTTCAGACATTTCATTATTCACAAGCAGTGTTGGTAAAGTTACTTAGAAATAGCAATTAGTTACTTAATAATGATTAAATAATCTAGTTACTTTACTGATTACTTATTTTCAAAAGTAATTAGTTATTTTATTACTTAAATACATTACTTAGTAACCAAAAAAACAATACACAATCTATACTGACCATATGTTTTTCAGACTAGTTCTTTTCTTCCTTCATATAAAATTCTATCAAATGGAAACATCTCTTTTTAAAATGTAATTTGTTTTGTTCTTTGAACTTCATGCACATTGCATTACCAAACATTTTATGAAATGCAACAGCCTCATATTTAAAGAACTTTGCTAAAGTACAATTATTTTTGTGTTTTAGAAGTATTTTCAGCCTCCTGGTGTTTCCTCCCTGTTTTCCCCAGTATATCTCCTTAGCTTCTCTGTGCCATCCTGTGCCAACAAC
Organism: Alfaro cultratus; assembly: GCA_903066825.1. Taxonomy (NCBI): domain Eukaryota; kingdom Metazoa; phylum Chordata; class Actinopteri; order Cyprinodontiformes; family Poeciliidae; genus Alfaro; species Alfaro cultratus. Next base: position 7,261 of record CAEFZX010023930.1, on the reverse strand, counting down.
TCACACCTGCAATCAGTTATCTCATCTCGTTAAATCCATTGTTCCATTTACTACCTCCCAGTATTTAAGCTCCACTATCCCAGTCACAACTCGCCAGTCTTCCTTGTTACTATGCTCATCACTCCCCTTATGTTCCTCTGTTTCTCCACATGGTTGCTGTTTTTGGATTTTGTTGTGCTCCTCTGGATGTTCCTTTGTTACTGGATTCTGATTTTGTTTCATTAAACATTGAAGACCATTCTATGTTTTTTGCCTGCTGCTTTTGGGTCAAACAACACAACATGATGGGAACACAGATTAATCAAACTACAATAAAATAATAAAATCACCAAAACAATCCAGTCAAAGTTTAAGTACTAACTAAAATCTATAGTAAATGTTAATATTCCTTCCAATAAGCTGTCAAGGTTAAAGGAGAATCTTAGAGTATTTGTTTTTTAACATAAAAGCAGTCTGATAAAATGACCTAGAGGAGAGCCTCTCTGTGGATTTTGTGATTTAAGTAAACCTTTTTGGTGTCTGACATGTTTTTCCCTCATTGCATGCTTATCCTGTCTGAAAACTGGAACACAGAAGTTAGAATCCAAAAGAAATAATGTTGATGCCAGTAATAACAGGTATAACAGGTTCTGCTTTTCTCCTGTAGATGCAGATCTACTGCTATGAGGCTCATCAGTTTGACTCTTTAGATGAAACGATCCAGTCGAGTGGCAGAATCACAGCACTAGCTGTCTTGTTTGAGGTATGTTTGAAGTGTTGAATTCCAATAAAAACGATCACACTGAAATAGTTTTGTACATTTATTCAGTGTCTTTTTTGCAATCAGTTGTTTTTATTGTAATTGTTGTTTTACATCCACAAAAATATGTACAATACAACATAATTAGGATATATGCAATGCTCAGTGTCCTTGCGGGAGATAGGAAGAACTGAGAGGTGTTGTCTAATTTTCTGGCCCTGACGAGTGCCCCTAAGTATAGGAAATAGAGATGAACAGGTATTACCAGTATACACCATCGCAGACAGGTTAGCATAGAAAACCTTCTCCATTTGGATAAATTGTGGACCTGGTTTGAAGTTGTCCAAGGTGACCCAGATATAAGGTTGCTCCATTCTCAAGAGAAAAGACGGAACATGGAAAATCTGTTGTTTTTGCTGAATGAATAATGTGTAGCAAGTGCCCAAGAGTTTCAAATGCCAATCTGCCTTTTATAAATCCAGTCTGATCATTATTTATCAGTCAAGATAAATATCTATTGAGTCGCATGGCAAGCACTTTCCCATAGAGTTTGACATCCCCATTTAAGAGGGACAAGGGTCTGTAGTTAGTGCAGTGAGCTGGGTCATATTTAGGTTTCAGAAGTAATGTGATTAATGGGGCATTGGTGCTTGAATTAAAGGAACCTTTGTCCAATGCCACATTAATCACACCTAACAATGACAATGTCCCAGAAGGCAAGGTGGGACACTGTCCTAGCCTGGGGATTTGCCTTTTTCATGGAGGCAAGGTTTCATAGAGGCAAACTCTTCTAATGTAATGGAGACACTAAGTTTCTCTGAATCCTGAGCAGCAACAGTAGGGAGCTGAAGATCCCCAAAAAACTGCTCACAGTTCTCAGCATTCAACACAACTTCAAATGAGTAAAGGGAAGAATAATAAGTTTTGAATAGCAAATTAATTTCACAGGGTTCAGTTAAGGTACCGGTAGGTGTTTGGATGGACTTAATGTTGGAGAGTTTCTCATTTTGCTTCAGTCTTAAGGCCAGTAAATGGCTCAGTCTGTTGCAGGGGTGGGCATTCCCAGTCCTCAAGGGCCAGTGTCCTCCAGCTCTTAGATGTCTCCCTGGTTCAACACGCTTCAATCAAATGACTGAATCACCTCCTAAGTGTAGTCAAGTTCTCCAGAGTCCTTCAAATTACCTCATTTTTTGACTCAGGTGTGTTTAAGTGAAGACACAACTAAAAGTTGGACACTGGTCCTCGAGGCCTGGAGTTGCCCATCCCTGGTCTAGAGCCATTGAAATAATTCCTTCTAGTTCTATGAATTAGGAATTCAGCTCTTTGTATTTGCAATGATTTTAGCTCTTTCCTAGTCATTTGGTAGTCTTCTACCAAACCTGCATTCATTTCTATAAAGGTTTTTGAGGTGCTACGAAAGAAATTGCAGAACTCTTAATTTCTAAGAAGTGATATATTGAATCACCAACATGAAGCTTTAGGAGGAGAGTGTCTAAGCATTAGGTGAGCTGATACAATGCTGTGATCCAATAGTGAACAGGGTACATTATGAATTTCAGAGAATGAATTAGTGTATATTGAGTCAGTGCCATTTTTAAAGTATATAAATATGCAGCAACAGAAGGGAGTCTGAGCGCTGATGATTTAGAACGGATTCCATTTCGAATCATGCCTTTACTAATCAGTTCTTGATTAATAACATTAGAGCAACAGTTTGCGGAGAGTCTGCAGAGTCAAAAGCATCTCACTGTACAATAGCATCAAGGGCAATCACATCTTACATGGTGTTTTTGAAAAGGTCTAAAGAACAAAATTATTGATGAGCTGCAATCTGCTAAAAGTCATTATCATAGAAATAATTTAGTTGAAGCATAAAGCATCAATTAACTTAAAAACATAGAAACTCAAAACCTGGAGGAGACTAAAATTACTGGAATATATTTGAAGGTCACTGTGCTGTTTTCAGTAATTATTGAACTGGTAGTTTTGGTAGTCCTCTACTCAACCTGCATTTGGTAGGTTTGGTACCAAACACTTGTTTTCAATAAGTATAGAAAACAGAAGCATGTGTTAGTATTAAAAACTACAACAGTGTAAAGGATGAGACTAAAATAAGACGAAAGTTCTGTATCACAGCTCAATATTACTATTTGTCAGTATTTTTACAGGTGAAATATTCAGATTTGAGAGTAAATCTCAAATCAGTAAAAACTAATTATGTTTTTTATTCCTTTGGTTCAGACAAGCACTGAAGACAATATGAACTACGCTCCCATCATCAATGGTATCAACAGTGTGAGCAGATTTGGTACAACAGCTTCTTTAGTTTCCTCACCTTCTTTTTTATCCTTCACTTCTTTTGCATGTCTTTCATTGTTTTTCTCATTCGCTGTCTAGGAAAGAGGGCAGCGTTGTCACCTTTCAGCCTGCAAGGTCTCCTGCCAAACTCCACAGAGAAATATTTCATCTACAATGGATCCTTGACCACACCGACCTGCGACGAGACTGTCGAGTGGATCGTCTTTAAGAACAAGGTGGCCCTATCTGATGAGCAGGTGAGAAAGTAGATGTCAGTGGTAGCAATAAAAATACTTAGCTTTACAATGAACAAATTCAAATAATGGAAAGTTGATGTACAGTGCACATGCAGTCATTATGTAGACTTATGTAGTTCAATGTGCAAAGAGTGCTAAGTCACCAGTTTGCTTGTGCAGGAAGATGGCTGGTTCATGGTAGGAGAGGTCTTGAATCACATTTACTGTCATGGTCCTTAAAACAGTGTTTTAGGCCTTCACTCACAGAGTTGAAAGGATAAATTATCATTCCACAATGCAAGGAATGAAGCAGGGTTGGGTGGGACAGAGAGAAAGCTGTCAGCACATCAGGTGTGTTTGTTTGTCAAAGGCTGACCTGAGAGTATGTGTGTGTGACAGTCATGAATAGGTAGACCTCATGGAAAACAAACATCGTCATACAAGACTCATTTAGGATATTAAAGCTATGGAAACATTCACATGCACACATACATGCACACACACAGGTACCTACACACACTCATGCACACCTATACATGTAAAAACTCAAAACATGTTAACAGTAGGGTATCCATCATATTATTATTTTGTTTGAAACAATTTCCAGAACGCAGTTTGACTCACAGATTTAAAATGCGAGACTTGAACATCACAGAGGGGGCGTGGCTTATTGAGCTTCGCGCTACTTCTACTCTGGCTGCTTTAATGCGTCTTTGAAGTTCTACGACAGGTTCTGACTGGTTTACATTCCAACACTGTCAGAACTTAATGATTTTAGGTTATGCTTCAAGTTCAGTGTTGTTTGTGAGTTTAAGAATATGCTGTGCTTTGTAACTGATGTGTCAGTGACTCACCTAATGCAAGTACATACACAGACTCAGACAAAAGACTATGATAACAGATTTATATTCCTTTAAGTTTTCCATACTCTTACAAGCTATGAAAATGCTGGAAGAGAAAGAACCTCTGTGTGCATCTGCTGTGACACTATATTTTCATTTGAATTGGATTAATCATGGTGCTGTGTGAATGTCTTACATCAAGACATGGTGAAAAAAAATCATCGTAATCTGTCACAGCATATGAATAGCAACACATGATCTACCATTTTCTGTTATGGAGTGGTGACCTGTCCAGGGTGACCCAAAAGGAGCAGGGCCTACTACACCCCTAGTAGGGTCACAAGCATGATAGATAGATAGATAGATAGATAGATAGATAGATAGATAGATAGATAGATAGATAGATAGATAGATAGATAGATAGATTAAATTTTTCCTGCCTGTTATGTCATCTGACCTGATTCAAATATTAAACTCATCCCTCTCATCAGGTGTTTTCCCCTACAGCAGTTACCAAACTACTGATAAAGAGGAAAAAAATCATTACTGCAGAATTACAGGCCAGTCTCCAACCTTCCATTCACCAGTAAAATTGTTGAAAAATCTCTTTCAACAGCTAAAGGGCTTCCTAAAGATGACCAACTGCTTTGACACCTTTCAGTCTGGTTTCCGTGGTCGTGCCCTTGTAATAGAGAGATTTCCCCTAGTGTTAGGAAATACAGAAGTGTCTATTCCAGGAAAAGTTCATAGTAGGCCAGCTTATTAACATAACATGTATAGGATTGTTATTAAAGGAATCCACAGATAGTTGTAACAATAGACTTTATTTGAGAAATATTTATTTCAAAAGTAAAACCAACACAATAATGATATCCATGTTGACACACTGACATTGTCATGTTGTTTACACTGAAATGCATTAAAGGTAAATGAGATATGCTGAGTTAGCTTTGTCAACCCAAATCAGAAATTATTAACGTCTTTAAACCTTTTCAATTTGAACCGGAGCACATTGCAATTGATGGTTCTCCTAATGACGATGAGGAGAACCAAACGGAGGAAGAGGAAAGAACGAAGTGTTTGTGCTACTGCTGCCACCTTCTGCCTCATGAATGAAACAATGAGTAACACATGCCTCTGGTCGGACTGTGAGATCCGCTAAGTAGTTCTGTAAGTAGCTCTGTGTCAAGTCTGGTCTTTGGTCCGGTGTCGGAGCCCTGGTTTCACAATCGGTAATGCTTCTGTTAGGTCCTTCATCAGTTTTGTAAAGTAAATGCTTTCTCTTTGTGACATAGAGTCAGCACACCTGATTATACCAAACCTGTTTGATGGTGGTCACCGTATCAATTTGATGAGCAGCATCTGACATATCCAGTAAAAATAGTGAAGCAGAACATTTACATGTTGCTTCTACATATTGGGAACAATTTTTTCATACTCCAAAAAAAACTTAGTATTTTTTTTTTTGGAGTATGAAATGAAAATGCGTAATTTCACCACAGTTGTATTTTACATGCTATCAGATACAGCATGCTTCCTACTGCTAATATTGCTCCAATGCTACTGTGGGTCCTCCTGTTTGCAGCTGGAGATGTTCTGTGAGGTGATGACGATGCAGCAGGCTGGATACGTTATGCTGATGGACTACCTGCAGAACAACTACAGGGATCAGCAGGAGCAGTTCATGGGCCAGGTGTTCTCCTCCTACACAGGCATCGAGGAGGTGCAAACACCAGGTTGGTCCAACTCCAATCTGAACATTTTGCAACTGTTGAGGCTGTTTGTTTTGGGAAAAGTTGGCATTTTTATTTTTTTAATGATCTCAATGACTACATCATATTATTTGCAAGTGTTGATTTTGACATTTCTTTGTTTATTTATTTCCCCTTATGAAAACATTAATAAACTACCAAAATATAAACAAAGGATGTAGAGACTGTATTGTAATTGCTAATTTAGCATTTTAACTCTGCATACAAAGTAGTATCAGAAAATGGCATTTCTTTAGGTAGAGCTGAGAGTTGCATTACTGTGTGCTCCTAGTATAGAAAAGACCAAGATCACTAATGATGATGAGTATTATCATTAGACTTCTGTTGGTTCAGGTCATCATCACAGGTCCAGCAGAACTTTTTATCATGCTTAATTCTAATGTGTCATAGATTCAGTTGGTAAGACACAATTTCTTACTCCATGAAAGGGAGAATCAATGGTTTAAAACCATAAAATAAGGTATTGGAAATTTGGTGGATTCATTTCGATCAAATAGTTATGAAACTATTTGATTGAATCTGCCCTCTAGTGGTCAAAGCTGGGAAGTCACCTAAATCAGATTTCCATGCATCACTAGAATTGTCCATAATGACTGTTTTCCTGAGAGCAAATGAAGGACATGAGGGTCTTTCTCCTGACTGACATGTATGGGTATGCAGTAAGGTATTTTCACATAATCACACATAAGAAAAAAGCTATGAGTAGTGAGAGCAGAGATTTTAGTTCAGCTCTGCTGAGAAGGAAGTGTGTCAGTGTTTGCACAGTTTGAGCCTCCTGCTACTTATTGTAACTGACCCCTCAGCCCCTTTTAATCACTAATAATCCCAGATCTGACTTATCTTTCATCTGCTAATCTTATGTTTGACCCAGAATTATTCCGAAAAACACAGTAAATATTTAAGTCTTTCCTGTTTTGTTTAAATTTGAGTATTATATATCATATATACCTTCTGGCTGCTGGAAGGTAAGTCTGAACTGGCCATAAAATGTATAGAATTCAGAAAAGACTTCCTGTGATCAGAAGCTTTAGCAGAAGGGATTGTTAGAGGCTAAACATAGCTTTAACTCAGATAAGCTAATCTGTCATCAGCTTAAATAAGCTGGAAACTGCTTTATGCAGTCAGATGGAAGCCACTCATTTTGTTTCTATACCACAAATGCCATATCAATAAACTTTACAAAGTCACAGAGGTCCAGAAATAAATCATCAGATTAACCAATCAGAGACTTCAGCCTCAGTAACACTTAGAACCATTTTCAGTACTTCAGAAATGTTTTGGACAGTGTTGTATAAACTACTCAAAAAATGTACTTAAGTAAAAGTACAAATACACAGACAAAAATGTACTCTAGTAAAAGTAAAAGTACCACAT
>CAEFZX010023927.1:0-30069 GCA_903066825.1 Alfaro cultratus | reverse complement strand
TATATATATATATTTAATTATGTGCTATTACAAGACATTTATTTATATTTAGTCATATTTAATTTACTTACATTACACTTAAATTTATATTATATATCTATATTCTAATATAATATATCATATTGTATTACATTATATGTATAATATAACCATATAGCTTATGGTTATACTTGTACTTACTAATATTTAACACCCTGGATGGAGTAGCTTGTCAGCACATAAGCAATTTCCCCTTGGGAATCAATAAAGTACATTCTATTCTATTCCATTCTATTCTGTTATTTATTCTATTCGGTCCAAAACTGTCTCAGTGCTGCCCTCCTCGGGTGAACTGTGGCTATTGCAGCTGCATTTTTCTGTTTGTAACAAACGGTACAGCCCGATTGATGTCTACCATTCCGGTTTAAAACCATCTCACTCAGTCAGGAGTTGGAATAGCGATCATTAATCGATAGTATCTATCGATTTAAAACAGTTTCCCTCCAAACCTACCACAGCCAGCCAACAGTGGAACGCGTGGGCCCAACACACACCTGGTCACCCAGGAAATTGACATTTGGCCTCCACCTTTCCAGCTTCCCCTTTATGGAAGCTCAGGCTGTGGAGGGAGCGCCACCTGGTGGTGCCACCTGTTACATTGCACAGGTGCGATTGATTTGCAAAGTGGATCCAGATGGGTCTCCTCTGCTCTGACTGCAGGCGGTCTGAGTTGCTGTTCATCCTCACCCTTAGCCACGCCCCTCTGTGTCATATATATCTCGCAAAGGTAAACAAAACACTTAACGTTTACATAATACCTGTGAAAGGCTGTCTTTGTTAGCTAAAAAAACAATTTTTGAGCTAACATATTAACTTACCTTCGAAGTTCTTTATGAAGTTTTACACATACAGATTAAATCATTTGTCATTGTTGGAGGTTTTTAGAATGTCTGAATAATTACATAAACATAATTAATCATCCTGCAGCGACATACTGCGCACCGGAAGTGGCCTAAAGAATACGGAAGTGCTAAAACGGAAGTCCGTGGCACATTGGCGATTTTGTTCAAAAATTGTTTGAACGAAATTGTTCAAGCAATTATGCTTTCACAGGGAGGTTGGTTACACTTTAACTTTGAATAAAGATAACACCGGGCATAAATCCGACCTGGAATTGTTTGTTTAACAAGGCAGGTGTCTTCACAAGTCATTCAGAAAAAAGGAGAGCAAAAGGAGAAAGAGAAAAAACAAAGTGTTGACAGTTTATTCCGAGGCTGACAAACAGGAAGAACCGGACTGAATGGCAAATTGTAAACACAAAAAACAAATTACTGAAATGCTTGACATGAAGATGTAGTACATAGCCCTACAGTGATACACAGGGAGTGTATTCAGTGGGTCAGATTAATTTCATTGCTGAGTTATCAACTCCTTTAAAATGTGTGATTGGCGGGGCGTGATCTGTGGTGGCTCAGGGGTTTAGCACGCCCCCACGCCCGGGGACCTTTGCCGCATGTCTCCACCCTCTCCTTCCCCCCTTCCTGTCAACCTACTGTCACAAAAAATACGAGCCACTAGCGCCACAAAAACTCTTCGGAGAAAAAAATGGTAAAAAAAAATACAAAAATGTGTGATTGGCAAAAGTTCATATGGTACATTTTAGATTCCAGCAAACCTGATTCAAATGATTGCATTTCCTCCTCTGCTGCAACAACAGTCAAGAGTGTTGCATCAGGGAAAGTGTTGCATCAGGGAAATACCTGAACATGCAGGACAACCGCAGCGTTATATTGTGTTCATTTAGAGCATTACTTTATCACTCAACCCTTAAAGGAAAAGACAGGTCTGAAAATTTAATGTGGATGCAGTGGAAATCTGCCAACCCTTAGACTCAGGATGTCATCTCCAGCACTTTAACTAGGAGCCAGTTGGGGGGATTTCGACATTTCTAAACTTTTAAATTTCTTCTAAAGCCTGATGTCTGCAGAATGAACCTGTATGGGACACCCTTCCTGACAATAATCAAACCTAAGCCATAAAAATCTCGGTCTCAGTTTGTTTGAAACAAACTCGAATGCATATGTGAATGCCAAGCGGACCATAAACTTCTCCAAGAACAGGAAGTGGACTATTGCGCAGGGCATGCTAGGTAAATACAACCAAAACAAGCATGAGAGTCTCGTGCTAGCAGGAGAAATGGCTTGTAGTCTTTTGCCAAAGACAAAAGAGAAATCCTACAACTGCTAAAATCTGATGCTGCTCCATTTTTGTTTACATTTTGTGCAGAAGGAAGTTGTTCTCATGTGTTTTTTTAGCAGTTCTTTTGTCATTTCCTTCATTAGTTCTTGGTGCAGCGCCACCACAGGCGAGGAGGTGAACAGGTTTTTCAAAGAGTGGTTTATTTGACACAGTGCGGTGTGAAAGCACACCAGCTCAAAATGTGACAAATGTTGCAATTTTGGCCTCCAATAGTAGACTATCAGGTGAAAACAGACTAAATCTAGATCTGCTTTGTTTGTAAATGTGTTACCTGAGCAGAGTAATAATCAAAAAGAAGTAAAATTCTTGCACATAAAATCAACACACAGAGAGAATAGAAACTAATTTTCATAAACCACACATTTAAATGTTCAGTCGAAGTGGAGATGGCATGCACAGCTTTATTTGAATGCTTACAGGTACAGGTGTGCTCCACCTGGTGTTTATTTTTCTGATGTTTTCTTTCTTCTCGCTGCCTCTTCTAGGCGTCTATTCCAGTGAAAAGATGGCCGACGTTTTTGCCTATGAGAGCTCAGAACTTGACTGGTGTGAAGACAACTACAGATACTCTGAACATGTCGTGGAATATTTCAACACGGTAAGCTCCTCAGGCGGCGCATCATGCAAGAGTGACCCATTTCTATAGTTTGATCATGTTTAAAGTCATTTTGCACCTTTTCACTTGCTGATTTGTTGTTTTCCTGTAGGTCAGCAGCTTTTTCTTCTTCATTGTTGCTCCTCTAATGCTCTATCTGCTGCATCCCTATGCCAAGGAGAGGAGCCTGGCGATCCACATGGTCTGGATCATGATGATTTTTGTTGGCAAGTCCTTTTTATTTCAATTGATTGTATTGGACCATCGAATTACTATTTTTTGCATTAGTAAAGTAAAAATAAAATCAGCAAAAACGTATTGGAGACAGCTAACATTGGGCTAAACCATTGTAATATTTTTCTGATCTTCCCAAAGTATATCTAGATTTTTTTTAAAGAAACAGGCCCACAGCATTACATCTCCTCCACCATACTTAACCATTGTTTTATGCCAAACACACTTGGAGTTTTTGTTCCTGCTCTATTTCACCAAAGCCCATGATTTAGTTAAATTAATTGCAGGCATTTTGAAATGTCTGCTTTTTTACATTTGTGATAGTAGAACAGAGATTACTAATTTTTTACATTTAGACTTGTCTAAACGAGTTTAGGTGATAAACATCAACATGCTTTTGTTTTACTTGAATAGCATGTACTCTTGTCTTTCCCACGTTGAAGAGTGGCAAATAGGACTCACATCATACCTGTACTCAAGGGAAACAGAACATCATGGATTGCTAATTAAAATGTCTTCAGTTGAAAAATATAAAGGCTATAGTGATAAAAAAAATAAATATTTCAGTTTATTTATTTTATAGGAATTATTTGCATGATCTTTGATTGGAAGGTCAGTGAAAAACAATATAAATATATGGTGGAGGATTTTATTTATTTATTTATTTTTTAATTTTTTTATTTATTTAGTTAGTTAGTTAGTTAGTTAGTTAGTATTTATTTGTTGTATTTAAATTCAAATTCAATTGTTTTAATGTCAGAGTACCTCCCTCTTTTCATATTTAAACATTTATAAAGCCAAATATATTTTTCTAAATTAATTTTAGGTTTGTTTTTTGTTACCCATGCAAACAGGTTTAGCAACATTGCTGAAGGTCTGCATGGATATTAAAAATATCAGATGTATACTAAAAGCTTTTAGAATTACAAAAATGTGTCAGTATTCTTTTTTTTTTACTGCAATACTTTTTAATGGTTCAAAACCAATAACACTGATGTTGAAAAAAGTCCTACCAAGGTGTAATCTTACATTTGCGTCTAATGTAGTTTTCTCCTCTAACTTATTATCAGTATAGCTGTAAACATCAACCTGTAACTCTTAGAGATGTGAGAACTCCACCAATCCTCACATCCTCAGTTTTAAGATGATGTGTTCATCTTATGTGTTTGTGAAAAGCAGGAATATATTCCAGTAAGAGAGTTTGTTTTTCTGTAGGACTTTTCTCTGCGTACTTCCACATGACTCTTAGCTTCGTCGGCCAGATGCTGGATGAGCTCTCCATCTTGTGGGTGTTGGCTGTGGGATATGCAACTTGGTTCCCTCGGAAACTGTTTCCCTCTTTTATCAAAGACAGGTAAGTTTACTTTTATACCACTGAAGCAGATGACAAATCACTGCCCTACCCTACGACAAGTTAGCGCAAGGTCTGCTAGTATTTGTATTGCCATCTAAACCTACACACACCTCAACAGGCCCTTAAAGAAGAAACAAAGAACAGTTTATGTACTCCATGAAAATCTGTCCTGTATGAAGAGGCAGCCACACTTGGAATAATTTTTGTTGTTTCAAACTGGAGTTCAAGAAAGGTACAGATTTTGCCCTCAAAATGGAGCTGTTAAAAAATGAAATTTTTTGTTATTTTTTTAGGACAAGAGTTTTAATGACAGATTTTGATCTCCTTTAAGGAGACCTATTATGAAAAATTCTCATTTTTATACTTTTATTTGAGTCTCAGCTGCTTCTAAGAACAACCCAAGCGCTTACAAACTCACCCAATCATTTTTTTTTGCCAATAAGTTCAGATTTTTTGCTGTCTAGAAAACCCAGGCATTATGGTGTTACCTAGCAACTCCAGCCGAGCCCAGCCCCGTTACCTAGCAACCCAAGCAGAGTTCCAATACATTTGGTCAGCTGGTTTTAAACCTGTTCATCCAGAAGCCACTTGCTGCATTCTTGTTTGTTGTGCAAGAGGCTCCATTTCTTCTGCTGTTGGGTCTGATTTAGGGTCAAAGATAGACAGTTGTATAATTGTGTATCTATTTGCAGCCATTTTCATGTGCGAGAGTAAAACGTTAAGTTAGGGGCCGTGACCAGCAGCAGGTTATATGGATTTAAAGTGACAAGAAACCTCGACAAAGTTCAAAATAGGCAGAACTGAGGCAATAAAACAACATTTTTATTGAAAGTCAGATTTTGGTGCAGCCATTTGTTAATGTCTGCAAGGAATAGACTAAAAACATTTTCACAACCAATGAAATAAAAACTATTTGACTCAAAAGTTGGGAAACCGCACACCACATTTTTATTCAAGTAAATAACGTAATGAAAACTATTTGCACTAACAGTCAAAACAAATATGTTTACTTAGGCTTGTGTTTTTACTTTTGATAATTATTAAGTAAATAATAGAAGTGCTGTCATAGCTTTGGAAAGAAAGAAAGTGCCAGTGTGTTTGTTAGTTTAGTCATTTATGAACATTAGTAGTTGTACATGATTTGGAGTTTTGTATTGTTATTATTGAGTTTTGGAATTAAAATGTTATATTTTCAGAAATATTTGTGGTGTTTTTGTGCAAGTGACCCTCCAATGATGTGACATTATTATAGTGACCCCCAGTTCGTTTGAGTATGAGGCTTCTGCGTTACACTGATCAGTCGTTCTTCTCTCATGTTAAAACTTTGTTTTCCTTCATGCATTTGTTTTTTTCACTTGAGCATTATGTAAATAGATTATTCCTAAATGTTTCCTGAAACTTTCTCCACTGACTTCCCAACCACAGGTCAACATTTTCCCGGCTCGTCCTTTTGATTACTGTCATTACTTCTGTGTCATCGTTTGTCAAACCTACGGCCAACGCCTACGCCTTAAACTGCTTTGGCCTCCATCTTCTGTACACCTTGGCTGTGGAGATGAGACGGTGAATAAAAATCTTTTGAAATTTCAAAACAGGCAGCGTTCTGCTTTCAGTGTGACTACAGATCTTTTCTTAACCTCAGCTGCACTGACCAGAAGGCGCTACGTCTGGCCAAGCTGTCGGTGGCTCTGTGGGTCCTCGCCATCTCCTGCTGGATTAGCGATCGTTTGTGCTGCAGTTTCTGGCAGCGGTTAAACTTCTGCTACCTTCATGGGATCTGGTAAGACCTCTGGTCACTTCCTGAATAAATCAGATATCAGGTTTTACTCACAGGAAGCAGGGCTGTGAGTAAAACACACTGTGCTTTTCTGTAACATTTCAAGTTAAGCTTAAAGTCAGTCAAAGATAACCTTACGGAGACTGAAAGCAGTTTAGAAATCATTTTATTTACCAATGCAAAAAAGCAATTCTCTTTCTTATTAACTCTTTCATACATTAATTTAGATCCTTTATGTCCTGATTTCCTTCCAGTATCTTTGAGTTTCTTAAAGCACAAAAAAGGAGGGAAAAAGTTTGTAAAAAAAAAAAAAAAAGAAATTAGGATTTTTGTCTAGTAGTAATTTTCTCCAAATACAAAGTTGTCATTTGGAGAAAATAGTAGTATTAATCTTTACCTGATGTCACAATATATATATATATTTTTTTTTTTTACCTGCAAGAGTTTTTTATAGTAGGAAGAGGGACTTTTTTTCTGTCTGCCATATTGGATTTAACAAAATTTTTCTTGCACTTGCAGTTGATGGCCAGTAGTTGGCAGTGTATTGTATGATGCACTAGTGTCCACTTCAGAGATCTGTGTTCATTTATAATATAAAAATCCACAAGAAACACAAGAAAATTGCTTCTAAACAAGCTGTCTGCTGCAGTGACTGCTATGCATGAAAGGGTTAAAGCAATATATTTGTTATCATTATGTCTTCACAGTATAATGTGAGAAAGATAATCTGTGAAAAGATTGAGTTCCCCAAATCTTCCCAGTTCTATTATTTCTGTCTGAAGAAACGTACTGCTCCTGGTCAAAAACAGTCAATCAACCCTGGGTATGCACCGCTCAATGTGCTAATGGCAGATAAAAAATTTACAGTTAGAGAAAGCAGGATATCATTGTGCATATTCTGTTTTCTCTGTCTTTCAGGCACATTCTCATTGTGATGGCAGTAGCCTACGGCAGCACGCTGATAGCTTATCTGGATGCCAGCAATGAAATACCTTATTCGCTGCCTGGACTGGAGTACTGGCCCTGTGATAAATGGGCCGTTGGATTCCCCCACATTGTTCTCTCCAGCTCTCCAAAGACCCAAAAACGGTGCTGACAAATCATTACCCCTGGCATTTCATTTGTTGTCAAATGTTTGCTTAACAACTGATTTGCCTTGCATCTGAATCCTACTGATAAATGTCATCGCTTAGACTTAAGTTAGCATTTAAATGCATATCTGTAGCCACCAAAACAATATAATCATAGAGGATAATGAGTTTAGTCGTTCACAAAACATTCACCTCAGCATTTCCTCTAAAGAGGTTTTTGTGTAAACGCCAAAAAGAACATTTGAAGCACTTTACAGAATAAAAAAATTAGCACCAAAGTTCTGCATAGCAAAAACTTAACTAAGCTATTATTACAAGTAGCAGTTATCCTTTCAACAATGCTTAACTTGACACACGACTTGTAAAGAACAATACAGCAGAAACTGATGCTATTTTTTTGCAATGTAAACATATATAAAATAGTACTAAAGTGAGTTAATATAAAATATTTTTACATTTGGAGATGCTTGAATGTGACCAAAGTCTTTAAAATTAAAGTTAGCCTAGCTAACTGTTAGCATAACTTCCCGGTTAGTTATTCTTCCAAATCCCAACTTAGATTGTTTAGATTCAGATTCAAATCCATTTGAATCAACACAGATTCAATATATGATCTATAAAATAGGATCATATTTTCAAGTTGACTTATCAACTTGAAATTTTGCAAGCCTCCTTAGACAAAATAATCTTTGCTGGCCCCATTTTTGCAGGTAAATTTTAACTTATTATCCAAAATAGTCCCAAGATATTTGTAGTTCTCCACAGTCTGACCTTTAATTACTGTTTGATTTGTGTTATGGTGTTTCTGTCTAAAATCAATGCATGTCCTGTGTTTTCTGCACATTTAATGAAAGACAAGCTTTATCACACCATCAACCACAGGGCCATGTTCATCATCATGTAGAAGGCTAACTTTCACTGAATCATCTGCAATTTTTAACATTAGCCTATTATGATGCCGGCTGCGACAGTTTACAAAGTGTAAAGAAGAGGGGAAAGGAGTCAGCCTTGAGGGGACCCGGTAGACAGGCACATCTCTCTAGACATGCATTCGAAAGCTGTTCACTGCAGATAAAAACAATGACTGCTAATGTGTTTAAATTGTTCCTTTAATAACATTAAAAGCAGCAAGAAAAAAAGTCTGAAAGCTGAAGCAGAAAGGAGGCTAATGAAGCGCAGCCAACACTGCTGCTATGTTTACACTTTCTTATTCCCAGTGAAAAATTAGCACCAACATTGTTTACCAGCTTGTGACGATGAAGAAGTGATTAATTTTTTATTTCAGTTCGTCCAGCTGTCCTTGCAGGATTTTGCGTGCTTCAATCCAGACCGTAGTTTGCAGAGGTTACAAAAAATCAGTAGGATCCACTTCCAAAGAGGGATAAATATAGAAAACAAACCCCTAGCTCAATATGCTGCAAAGATAGTCATCAATAATTGGCAAAAGAAATAAAAATACAACCAAAGTGTCCTTTTAAAAAAATTAAAATCTGAAATGGGAATAATCATTGTAACATTTTATTTAGAGTTTCAGTTTTCTAAATGTGAACCAAGCACTTCTGACAGACTGGAGAGACAAAAAGTCAAGAGGAACCGGGCCACACTGTTTTATGTTTTAACTTCAGGTATTAAATTCTAGTTTACTTTCATAATTGATCATATTTTTATGTATTTTCTTAGTACGTTTAGTAGTTTTTTATAAAGATGTCCAGAAACATGTGATTCTTCTGAATTTTTTAATTTAAGATATTTGAGAGAAAATCTCACTGTGTGTTTGTCACAACTCGAGATATAATATATATATATATATATATATATATATATATATATATATATATATATATATGTATATATTTTATTTTTATTTTTTTTTTGGCGACGTTTTAGGGCGTTCCATTGCAAATATTAGATTTTATTTTCATTTATCACGTTTTAATTTTGTGTGATATTCGTCATCAACCGTAATACTGCCATTTCCATTCTTTATCAATTTATTTTAAGTTTCTGATTTACATAAGAAACAAACAACAAAACTGAAAACTGCTTTGATTTCCTTTGTTCTCTGGAAGTTTTAGATTTGTTTTTATTTATTTTATTTTTTCTATACACCTCAGGCAAACAAATTGTTTTTGCTACTGTTTTTCTGATTATAAAGCTTTTTTTTTTATAGTACTATTGTTTTAATAAAGACTTTATGTCTTTGACTCTTTTCTTATTGAGAACTTAAGGAGAATTTAACAGCAATAATCAACCTTCATATAATAATTTTTATTTCTTACAAATATTGAGAAATCTTGATTTGCTTCCATTTATAAAGAATAACATTTTACCCTCTACTCTAATTAGCATTTTTACACTAACCATGTTTGTATATTGTGAAAAAGTTAAACTTTTGTTTTAACTATTTATCAATTACTATCTACTGTATATATATCAGACTTAAAATCTAATATTTAGTATTATGACTGACTGTCATTTCATTTATTTTATTTTTAATTTTTTATACCTTTTTCTGTATTCTAGTACCTGAATGTGTGAACTGCTTAATTTAATTTCATAGTTGTATGTTTATTTGACACTAATTTTAAAATATAAAGCTCTAAAATCAAAGTACTGTGTATGACATTTATATACATAAACAAATGACTGCTGACTGTGAAAGGGAGCTTATATTGGAGCTGTCCTCATGTTGATGTTTGAAAATGAAAATGATATTCTGTTTTCTAAAAATCTTGATGTTGTTTTATGAAAATTTATTTTGTGAAAAAACCTGTAAGTTAGATATTTTAATGGGTTTTTATTGTAATGCTGTTTTCTTTTGGGGGTCTTTTTGTATTTATGTTAGATATTGACTTACTCTTCCATAAACGTTTTGCTTTCCTTCAGGTTCAGTGCTTGTTTGCTGGTTTTCTGAAGTGATTCGCTACAGAAACGTGTTTGGATGTTATGTTATTGATACCTCAGCGTGCAGCAGGTTTACAGCAATAACAACCAGAACGAGCTGTTAAAGTGAGTCGTCTCATTTTAAATAAACTGTTTTCAGAAACACATCATATGTTAATTTGGTCTTCACCTCTTAGAAAATAGAGCAGCAGATTTTAAAAACTTTTATTTGTTGGATTGTGTGATATTTAGAGAACATTCAGGGAGACTTTGCTACTTTCATGTGATCGTTATAAATACAACAATGGATCCTTTCCACACACAGACTCATGTTCCACAGGTACAGGATCAAACTAACTAGTCAAAGCTGTTGAGAAGTGCAAATAAAAAGTTTACATAGACTAACAAATGGCATAAATGCTATTCTTTTTGTTGGTTTAACTGTTTGAGTTGTTATTTTTTCAGGGTGAAGTGATTATGCAACAATCAGATTTAATAAACTTCTGTTGGGTGCGCAAGTTCAACCTTATTATGGATTTTCTCTAATCCGAACAGGTTCTAAATTAATCTTTGGTTAATTTTCCCTTCAAAAATCCCATGTTGTTGTAGCCAACAACTGGTTCCTGGCCTTATGCTGACTGGTTTTATGGGACCAAGATTGTCCTGAAGTTTTGAGAACAGTTTCCTGCTTTTCACCACTAGAGGGCAGCAAGAGAACGTCAGACTGACGTTCTGCTGCTGCAAGAGGAATCTGTTCACTTCTGCCGCCATGGGAGCGTTATCCTGGTTAAATGAACGTTCAGTTTAGGAAACGGAGCACATGCACTGAAGTGGATCCGAAGATTGTATTAAAGTGCGGTTGTCTTTTTTTTAATATAATGAAAATGAAATCTGCACACACACACAAAAATAAAAATTTCCCACCATATATTTTGTCTAATTACAACAAAAAGGACTCAAGCGTTATTATCTGTTAAATAAAATAAGTTATTTCTTGTTTTATAAATATAGTTCTATATATTTTAGATTTTTATTATGTAAATTCATCCTTTTTTAAGCCTTGGAGTATTCAAAGGAGGTTGTGGAAGATCTTGTTGACATTCAAACACCCAATCCTTGATGGCAATCCATACTATGATTGATAGATTTAGCAGAAAATTCAGAATAAAATTTGAATATCATTCAAAAATCCATTTATTTCAGTAATTCCTTTCAAAATGTGAAACTCAGTTATTTATTTATGTTCATCTATGATACATAACCAGTAAAAATGTATATGTTTGGGATGGATGGATGGTTGTTGATTCTTAAAGCACAGATTCAGCTGCAGTCCACTTCAATTTCTCCTCTATGCTGGCTGCCGTTATCTGTGTTTTTCTGCCGTACTTTTTCCTTCCACTCAACTTTAAATTAATACATTTGATGCTGCTCTCCAAGGACAATCACCCGGTTTCACAATAAAGTTTGTTTTTTTTGGCTTCCTTATGAATGGTGTCACTGACTGCTGCTGGAAGAACTGATATGCCAGTAGTTTTACCCATGATTGTGTAAAATATAACTTGAATATAACATTCGGTTGAAAACAATAATTTTTAATCCAAAAATCTTTTCCAAGAAATTTGATTTTAGTCTTTCATAAGCACTTAAGCCATATTTTTTTAATGAATAGAAATAAATGTTTTTAATGTTTTCTCAACATGTTGTGTAAAATTATAATTTGTTCTCAATCAATTTAAACAAAGATTAAATAAATAAAATAAGGTAAAAATAAAATTGTCAAAATTGCAGGCTGAAAAAAGAAGGAATCAGGGCCAAGTACTGTACATCCATGCTGTAATAATTGTTCTAATTAAGACTTTGTGACACTAATGATTTCCATTTATAGTCAAATACTCCATTAATCCCAAAGTATGGTTGTAACTTATTGTCTAAGGTTCTGTAAAGAGTTGTTGTGGATGCTGATGGCTGTGGGCAGGAATGATCTCCTGTAGCAGTCAGTATTACAGTGGACCTAAAGAAGCCTCTGACTGAATTTTGAAAGTTGCTCATAATTTTCTTGATTTTATAAAAAATCCTTCTTTGGATCATCATCTCCAGTGGTTCCACAGTAGCCGCTAGAACAGAACCAGCCTTCTTTATCAGGTTGTAGAGACTTTTTGTTTTTTGCTGTGACTCCAATAGATGATGGCAGGATATGTTGCACTCTACAGGTGAACAAGGAGTAATTTATACACCTCAACCACCACCACTTATTCTCCTTCTTGACCTAATCCTGTTTTTCTTGAAATCTACAATCAGGTTGCAGAATTTTATTTTAAAAGGTACATTGGTTCCCTGAATATTAACTACTTTGTGCTGATTTTTACATAAAATCCTATTAAAATGCATTAAAACCATGTCAAAATGTAAGAAAGTTAAAGATGTGTGAATACTTTCTTAAACCGCTATATATATGAGTAAAATTCTGTTTTCTATTCCTTTATAATCAATTAGCATCGAGTGCATTTTATAATTGAAACTGAGCCGTAACTATTGGGACTCTCTTGCTGTCACTCGAGACAACAACCAGAAAATGCTTCAATTGTATTTGCAGCTCGGTTATTGTCCCGCCTTTCCCCTTTTCCGATTGGCCAATTTTCAGAGTAGGGCTTGAAGTCGGAGCGCTCTGATTGGTCCGGATGGCTTTCTGTTTTGGTCGCCTGCCAGCAGCCGTCTGGAAGGGGAGGGGAGCCGTCTGCCTTCCGCTTCTGGGGCTGGATTGACACACAATGAGGAGCAGAGAGGCCGGGGAGACGCTCCACAAACGCCGCTGTAAATAATTACAACAATCACAGAGGCCGGAGAAACATGGAGAACCAGGTACGGTTCGTGTCTCGTTTCGGAATGGGAGGTTTTTACGGGGAAAGGGGCAGCACGCAGGCGGTTGGCTGGCAGGGGAGAAATGAATCTTCCTTTCTGCGCGTGAGAAAGGGGAGAAAAAAAAACTCGTAGTTGTTTGGCTCTGGAGCTGAGCTAGCTGGGCACTCATACATCGGTATTTACTACTACAGCACTCAGCAGCGCTGCCTAGCCACATCCAAGCACACAAAGAGACCCCCGCTCGGGTTTTTATTCTGCCCTGGTTCCTTCAGAAACACACGCAAACCGTTTACAGCTCGCGACAGTCAGTTTATATCGGGGCTTTTGGTGTAGCTAAGCTAAGCTAATTTATGTATGAGGAGAGTGTCGGCCGTTGGCTAAAGGCTAAGGAGCAGCTACGAGGCGCCGGGGGAAAAGATTCGTCCTGCCCCAGGTTAGGCTGCTGAGGCTGGGTGTTGTCTCCGCCGCCAACGGCCTGAAATCTGAACAACACAGAGGAGCTGATAACGACAGGAATCTTACAACACTCAGGAGAATATTTGCATTATTTGCTCACAGCTGGTTAATGTTCACCACGTTCAGGACTGCACAGGGTTCCTACACAGAATGGAAAAGTATGGAATTTAGTATTAGGTGTTTTCCAGGTTGGATGAGGAAGAAATGTTTGTATTTCCAGATTGCTTAAATCATTGTTCAAAAGTTGCATTCATGCATTTGTCCATGTTTTTCTTTCGTGCATCCATTGATTCAGACAATACATCTGTACTTACTTTTACAATTATTTTTCCTTCCATCCAGAATTTATTCACAAATGTATCTCAATACTTCACAGATGCATGCAAATATTTTTCCATTCATTCATCAATGCATAGTTTTTCCATCCATACATCCATTGTTACCTGTATTTTTACATAAATATATCTATTTTTCAGTAGAGCCTTTCATCACTGCACACACATTTCCATCAATTCATCAAAAAAGTCATTATTTTCCATATGTACCTCTTTTATTTCTTCCTCTGACTTAAGAAATATCTGTTTTCACCTTCTGTACATATGAAAATACACATAATTATCTATTTATCTAGAGGAGTTACAAACACCTGACATTTTCTGATATTTTATAATTTATTTTTGTATTTCAGTGACTTTTCCCCCCATTTATTTTAGGTTTGTATATAAAATGGACAGATATCTTAATGACGAAAAGTATGAATTTCAATATTACAGATGTGTAGTAGACCTGATTTTAAATTGAAGAAAATGGTCAGAAGCCACATGAATAGAGAAGGACAAGATCCCAAGAGCTCTTAGGATCTAATTTCTATTATTTATTCTAAATAATAGAAATAAAGTATGCCAAACTGATGCTTTAAACTGAAGGACTAAAATCTAACGTTCAAATAATACAAGTATGTGTGTAAATTAAAAAGTAAGACAGCTACGGCATTGCTGGCTGGAATAATTGTCCCTCAATTTATAACACAGACTATGTTGTTACCCAGAATAACTGAAAAGCTTATTTAGTTTAGTTTGTAGATAAAAAGTGGATATTGCCAACCAATGTTAATAAATAAAATGTTGTTTTTAGTGGTTGTGCTACTGCTAAATGTATGAGCTGACTTGTAGTGGTCATTTTCTATAGCCAAAAGCTCGTATACCTAGCTTTATAATTTGATATTTCTACTGTTCAAACAGCATCAGAGAATGTGAAGGTTCAAAAGAAGAAAGTCATTCTGCTTACATTCTTTTTCTAAAGTAAATATTGATGTTAAATGCTGAGATATCTGATGGAAATCTGATCCTAATTAAGTGCTCATGTATCAAATCAGTTGTTTTTTTAAATGTACCTAACTTGAGTCGTCTTCACTCAGTAACACCATCCAAACTGAAGAGTGTTGTCAACCAGATCCAGTAGTGATTATGTATGTTGTATTTAGGAACCAGAAAACAACAGTATTTTTGAGTTTTTCATCAAACTCAATCCACTCTCTTGGAGCAACTAATTATTTAATCAATACAAAGTTTGCTAAATTAGTACAAATTATAATCCTAGTAGCACTGACAAAAGCAGGGTTTGTCTACAGAGTGACACAATCTTTACCATTTCCAAGGTTTCTCTTGTTTTTAGTAAATTTCAGGTGCCAATATGTCTGAAAAGAGGATTTGTGTTTATAGGTTGCATTTTTTTTATTATCTTCTAAGAATATAAAGGAAGAAGTTCCTAAAAATAATTATAGTTTAATTCACATTGTAAAAGACTTAATGAATCAAACCTAGTTGGGTTGTTCTCTTTTACGATAATTGGGAGCATAATGATCTTTGTGTTTTAAAACAAACCCTGTCATTAAGACTATAAAACAGACAAACAAAAAGTAGGTGTTTTTTGCTCGCTGTTCATCTTCTGTAGACAAGTCTTCCCTCTATTTCTTCATTTATTGGGCTTATTTGCTCATGAAAAAATCCCTTTAAAACTATTTAAATACTGGCAGAAGTCTGTAGTTTTTAGTATTTTATATGTTCTGGTTAAAGACATTAAAATGCATGTAGGTAAATCTATCAGCGTCTGTGTGGTGGTGAATCCAGTCTCAATGACCTCACAATGTAATGTATAATTTTAAGGGCTAGTTTCTAATCCACATTTGATTAATGTTCAAAATTGCTCACTTAGGGTTTATGTCATCTGAAGATGAACATTTTATTCAGAAAGCTCAGTAAGCCAAATTATAGATCTGCTGTCTGTGGAAGAAATGCAGCTTGGTGCGTCCCAAATGCCTGAGGCTGTAGGAGGCTGGGTTTTCAGGGTGAAGCCACACACACTCGTGGAAAGTGGCTCATCCACTTTCATGGAGCTAGACTCCATTCAGCGTTGACCCCCTTTGAAGTCTCAACCGCCCAAAGACGACTTCTGGTACAAGTTAAAAGAAAATTCTAGCTTTTTGGTCTGTTATAACTTAAACTCCAGGTTTGTCACTGCTATTGGAAAATGTTCTAATCACACCACTGTCCTGTATTTTTATTTTTTTAAGATTTGTTCACGTTCAGCTGCAAAGAAACAGCTTGAATCTGCCAAAAATGTTGCACTCCTGTTTATTCCAGTCATTTCAACACAAGTTTCTCTTCTTCTGTTGTTTGGTAGCATCTTGAAGTTTATTTCAGTGCACATATGCTGATATTAACATTACTACCAATTTCCAAAATTAAGAAAAGAAAACTGGATTTTTAATCAGTTTGAAGGTAGTTTTTATTTTTTACATTCACCCAAAGTAAAAATGAACACTAAAAATGGACCAATCAGAATTTTATGGCCAATTTTTGATCAGCCTTGGCAACTGATATTTCTCTAAGAATTATAATACAAGAATATCTGAAACGGTGTCTTGGTATTATTTAAAAGCAGAAAATGAATACACTATTTTTCCTCATCTTATATTGGTTGATGTGGTTTTGCTAGCATAACTGAAACAGAAGTCTCGGAGAAGCTCAGTAGGATAACACCTGATTGTTATTTTAGTATAATTTACAATTTATCAATCACTTTGCTGTGTCCGTCGTTTCCATAGACAGAAGGAACTCACCCTTCACTCATTTGGCAAATCCTTCTTTATGCTGGTGGCAGTCGTCCTTGAAGTTCTTTGTGCAAATAAAGAGGATTTCCCCACCGGTGTGGGTACATTTCTAAGAAAAATAACATTTAACCAGTCACTTAGAAAAGGCTGTAATGCCGGGTATAATTAAATTTGTGGGTTAACACACCCTCACAATTTAAATCTAAAAATAATGTGAGAAATAAAAATGGTGGATTCACAAAATTGGTTAGCCGGAAATCGATGAACTTGTTTATTCTGTGAAGTAATAGTTCAAAAAGACTAATAGTGAATAGAGAAACTGAACAGATTTAAAAAATATAACAGCATATAATGATATCTACGCAGAACAAGGAGAGACTAAATTAAACCTGTCTTTACTCCTAAAATACAAGTACACAACAAAATGTGTTTCAAGGCTAAAAAAGTGGATTTTGCTTTATACTGTATGTCCCCTTTAGATGAACCGTTCTTGTTTCTGACTGACCTGTCACTGATCAGTGTTAATCAAGGTCGATATTGTCTGATTCTTGACAGATTATTTCTCAGTGTATCTATTAGTTGACTCTGTGTTAAAGCTCCACAATTGAGTTGTCATTCCCAGTCGTGTTATGAAGATCATGTTGCAACGGCAAAGTGTGTCAGTCTGCAGTGGTTGAAATGTCAAGATGTTCTGCAGAGTTGTGTGACGTTTGAATAAACTGAACCAAATCCAAGAAATACAGAAGTCTGTGAATGTTTTGTTTGAATTAAAGTCTCAGGGAAATTGGAATATTGTTGCATCACAGTGTTTTGTTTGGTCAGACTGCCTCATATGCCTATAACTAAAGTGGACTTTATGTGCATCTGATATCCTCTGGTTTCTTATGATCAGATCTTATTGCAGGATCAGTGCAGCTGGGTTGACATGTTTGATTTGTCATGCAGCTTGTTAAATTCCTTACACTCTAATTCACACACCCAGTTTCAAATAGTCACTTGCTTTCATTGGAGGCCTCACTGACTGTATTTGTAATTGGACAGTGTCTCTTTAGGACGTAAGATTTTCCAAAACAGATTAACGTTTCACTGTTCCTGCTGGTTGTGGACGGCTGATGTAGGCTCTGATAGTCTGATCTTCACCTAAAGATGACAGTTTTGGTCATCTCTCGGAGTCCCTGTGCTCTCTTTGGGTCAGTGTTCCTGCTTTTCTTTCAATCGTTTATTAGCTTGAAGAGATTAATGGATGTTATTTATTTATGGCCGCCGGGAGTTCATTGTTTTCATGGGAGCCAGCAAGTCTGCCAGAATTTGTGTTTCCCCTCAGTTGGAGAGAAAAAACCAGCGTGTTCATGCACACATCGTCGCTGTTTTAGCAGCTTTACTTTATTTGCTTTTAAATCTGGTGCATTTCTTTTGATCGAAATGTCCGTTATTTTTGCTTCAAATTGTGAATTTGTCTGCATATTATTAATATTTCAGATGAATAAACATTTTATTCCTGTAATTAGTATCCATCTGTTTTAAACTTGTTCTTTTTTCTTTTTGCCTTTTTTTTATAAGTTAATATGATCTTTGATTTTAATAGAAAAATAAACATTTGGGCAAAAAAAATCTGCAATATAGATGTTATTTATTTATTAGCAACTTAGAATTGTTGCTACTTTTCCTGGCAAAGTTCTGACTTAGGGTTTTTCTCACTGCTGAACTTAAATTATGACTAACGTATCGCTGTGTTATTGCTGAATGTCACGAGCATTTAGTGAAATTGGGATATTGAGAGTCCATCCAACTACTTAAATGCAATATTTGGCACACAGAGAGTTGAAGCTCTGGATTTGACTTATTTACTCTCTGACAGAAAATGATACCAAACTTTTCCAGTTTTAGTAATTTAGGATTGCCAACATTATTTTTGCTAAATGCCTCAATTCAGAAGTTCCCTTTATTTGGAAAACCCAGTTGATAATTTCACGGCTTTGTAAGCTTTGCTCAACAATGACAGGTCATATTTTAGCTCACTCTTACCTGAACTTAACTACTCACCTGGAATGACGCAGAGCAAAATGTTAAAATCTTTAGTCGAGAGGAAAATCAGCTAAAATGTAAACGTAGCTCCTTGTATCATTCAACCATCAAATATTGGCTCAGTCTTATGAAAACATTCCCAAGCAACAACGTGATATCCAGGTGGTTTTATAGTAATCATTTTATTGAGAAAATCAAACAAAATACTCAGTCAATTTTTTAAAATCCTGGATTAAACCTAATTTGTCAGAAAGTTTTGAGTATTATAATTTTTTGCTGAATAAGGGGGTGATAACCAAAAACCATTTGGTTTAAAATTTTTGTGCGTTACACACCTAATACTAATGCAACTCATTCAACGTGCAAAATTACAGAGAAAGGAACTTTGGGTCATCCTTTCCAGATGCTTGATGGTTATATGTTCATCTGTTCCAACAATTAGGCAAATACAACATGAGACTGTGCAGCCATCATGCTGTTCAGGAAGCAGACGGCGTATGAAATGTCTGTAAAAAATCCTGAAAAACATAAAACACAAAAGACCCTGGAAAAATGTTGGTGAAAGCTGGTAATAGAGAATTTAGTACAACATGGGCTGAAAAGCTGCTCTGCAAGGAAGAAGCCGTTTCTTCTAAAATAGCATAAAGAGTCAGATTACAGTTTATAAATGCACTCTGAGGCTATAGGTGCTTCAGTTTTAGAGGCATGTTCTGTACTTTGAAGCAGCTAAAATTAAAGTATTTGGCCATAAGCCTGTCACTATAAACTATCATATTAAAATGATAATTTCTATTTGCATGCTTGTTTGTGTTTTTTGCCAAATTTCTTTTTATAAAAGTCCTAAATGGCAGCTTAGCCTGTTTTCCCTTTCTGAGCTGAATGACTAAGTTTTGAAGGAAATTTTAGTTTATTTGAAACGGCATAATCCATTTTCTTTGTTTTTGTTTATTTTGGATAATTAAAATGTCTTTTCAGCTCCAGTACTAAATGTTCTTAATGTTTGAAAAGGTGTTCTTGCATTATTATGCTGTAACAGGACGGCATAATAATGATCTCAAAACAATAGTATCGTTTTTCACCATAATTTCTGACCCAGCTCACACACACATTATTTTGGCATTTAGCAAGTAAACATACTGGTGGTATTTCTAATTGGCTTTAAATGGTAAAAGTTTAATCTGATTTAATGTTATTGTATGTAAACATTTGATTATCTATTTCCATGGCAATACCGATTTTTAATAAATAAATATGCTACTTCTCCTGATGGTATTGCTTTAATTCAAAGGATTATTTTGTGTTTGTATATTTTGTTAGCCTTTTGAGGTCCTTTCTGCAAAAATACACATTTCCTTATGCGGTGCTTCTTTTGTTTGCCTATGATTTGTCCAAACAAAAGAAAAAATTAAGCACTAAATTTTGCCACTGATTATCAAAATTTAAAAGAAAACTCATCTGAAATAGCTTCAAATAATTATTCAGCTGATTTAAATTGTACGCTTAGGTTGAAGCTTAATTTTATTACATTTACACCAACTTTATGAGCTTGACTTTTATTTGAAAGCATAAATATTATCATTTATAGGATCTTGTCCAATTAAAAGCTTAAAGTTCTTGCAGTCGAGGAGCTGGAGCAAATGACTAAGCCATACTTAACTTGAAATATTGGCTTCATTGATTGTTATGTCATTAAAAGAGTGGCTCATTAATTTCCCTCTATTTGTCAAGTCTGTAATTCATCACCCTCATTTATTCCCTGTTGGGCTAATACGTCTTGATTATTGGCAGATATTCATACCCTCTCCCAGCCATTCAGCATCAGATTAGCCGAACTAATCGATAAAATGTCAGCGTAAAATTAAACGTTATATTCAGTTGCTTAATAAAACACTCCAGCCTTTCTCTTTTAGTTTCCTCTCTTTATGTTTTGCTTATCTGATTTTCTGCGACTCCTCAGTGGGGGAGGGTGGGGTTAATGATCAGAGCGACTCCCCCGTCTTCTCCCCGTTGGCACGGTGCAGTCTGGAGTTTAAGGGCATTACTGTCACAGGACGGCCAGGCAGAGTGCCAGGCAGAGAGGAGGCGAGCGCCAAACGAGCTCATCGCGGTCCCGTCCCGTCTAATCCCTCCACTCACGAGCCGCACCGTGCCATTTCCAAATCCCCACATTCTTCAGGCCCTCCCTGGACATAAAGTGCCTTTCTGCCCCCCCGTCTCTCTCCACTTCATTTCTCACCAACACCCCGTCTCGGTGTTCTCCTTCTCTCCACTCCTCTTCATCTTCTATAATCACAGCGTCATTTGCGAGGCTCTCTCCTGTTATTGTCCGTGGCAGACAGCAGTAGTCCAATAATGTGCTCCTTTCCTAGACTCCTCTTTTGAGATCGGGCTGCTTGGGCGTCAAATTACTCTTAATTTCACTGAAAGCGTCCCGACACCAGTCCAGCTTTGTGTCTGTCCAGACGCCACCCTTCCTTCCCCTCTGAAGTGTCACCAGACTTTGAGCAGAGACTTGAAGGGTTTTGTTCAAGGTGGAATTGGGGAAATGATGAATAGTGGGTCCCCGGATTAATCGCGTTGCTGGCTTCGCTTATGTTTATTTCATAAGACGGCTTAGTTTGCAAGGTGTTTCTGCTGCTGTAATTTATCACCGCAGAAGAAGCGGTATGAAGCCACCTGGACAGGGCTCACACTAAAGGTTGTTTTCATTATAGATCAGTGTAATGAAATATTTCCATTAGGGATGGAACAATGTACTTTTGTCACTTCTGATACAGAGATCTATAGGTTCAGCCAATACAGAAAAACAGGTGAATTGACTTAAAATGTTTATTTTTTAGACGTAGACAGAAATGTACTGAATTACAAATTTATTTGATAGCACTGCACCAGTACAGCTCACTTAAACACCAGTTACTTCACAAACTTGGCCAACTATTTAAAAATGAAACAACTTTAATCTCATTTTAGGAGTATAATCGGCAAATGGACAAAAACAATTTCTTAACTGCAGAGTTCTTTCCTCCATGCTGGAGGATTGAACTTGAAAATCTTTCAGAGTTTCGTTCCTCTGGTAAGGCACAACCCCACCAGTGAGTGGGAGCATACCGGCACTCCAATCCCAGCCTCGGTTATCTCTGACTGGCCACTCCAGGCTGAAAGTCCTTTCCCTCTGTGTTTGGACCTTGAATTGCTAAGTTAAAGCAAACTTAAAAACATGTTTGTGAAATTGATAAAATCATCTCAGATATTACCGTTTCCATCAACCTTTTCCGATGCAATACTTCAAAATGTGCATGTCCAACGTTGTTGGAGATGACCTGTGAATCTGTTCCTGGACTTGTAAAGATGTTCAGCAAAGCTCTATGTGGCTTATTGGCTGAAATGAAGAAACTCATAATTTTTTGCTTGATAATATAAAACTATCAAGAGAAATGAAACGATACACATAGATTACGAGGTTGGAGCAAGTTGATCTGAAGTCTCTGCCTCTTGATAAACCTTTTATGTGTTTGTTTGTTTTTTTTTTTTAAAAATATAGTTTTGCTTTGATTTTGTTTTGGTTCTTTTTCAGTGCACGGTGCAGGTGAAGCTGGAGTTGGGCCACAGAGCTCAGCTGAAGAAGAAAGTGACCTCTGAAGGCTTCACCCATGACTGGATGGTTTTCGTCAGAGGCCCAGAGACCGGCGACATCCAGCACTTTGTGGAGAGGGTCGTCTTCCGCCTGCATGACAGCTTCCCCAAACCCAAGAGAGGTAAACACTCAACATTATATTTAAATGCATGTCTAAACACATATACTTACACTGTTTATTCAAAATGCTCTTTTTTGTGATGCATCTGATATTCAGCAGTTCTTTAAGCTTTGAAAGAGGCCAGATTAAGGGCAGATGATTGAGATAATCTGCATAATAGATATAAGTGTAATAAAAAAGAATAATCCATCAAATCCAATTTACATTTCTAAAACTCTTATGAACTGATCTACAAATTTGACCATTTAATGAAATGTTTTCAAATTATTCCATCATATTAAGCTAAAGTAGACTGGTACAAGAAACAAAAAAAGTTAAATGTTTGGTATGTGAGAAGTTTTTGATTTGAATTCTCATTTTTAATTCTGTTCATTTTAAATTCGAATTATTCTGAATTAGGGATGGGTATTTATTGTATTTATCATTATTGGGATTTTTTTTTTACTATAATACATTATTTGTTTTATTGTGAGAACAATAAACTACATTACCTCTAAAAAATTGACAGTATTATCACTTTTGCCATTTTGACCTCTGTTGGTTTCATGAAAGCATTACTATTAGATATTGATACTTTCAAAAACATTATGAAATGCATGTAAAGTATACAGTTTAGTGAAAAAAATAAATCTAACTTCAGTAGAAGAAGCTTATTAAAAAATTGGGTACCGTTTTGTTACGGGACTTTGACTGCAGCAGTCAGACTACAGATGAGTTAAAAGATACGGTAAAGTAGTAGTAAATACTTTTATCATCACTTTTATGACCGCAAATCCTGCAAAATATTGTGATTAAAATCCCCCATATGAATGTATAAATCAAATTAGTATTGTCAATGACGAGTATGTGTGTCTGTCTGCAGTATGTAAGGAGCCTCCATACAAAGTGGAGGAATCGGGTTACGCAGGCTTCATCATGCCTATCGAGGTTTACTTCAAGAACAAGGTGGGAAAGCCTCAACACTACTTTGTAGTACATGTATTTTATGGTGTGGAGAAAGAAAATGTGGGATAACAGAGTAGGAAAAAAGCTGTTTGTACGTGCCTGATACATTGTTCCATTTCCCAAATGGTTCACACATCCTTCCAACTATCCTTAAAGTATGTGGATTTTTTTCTTGTTCTATATTTAAATGCTGATCGATGTTGAATGTGTTGGAACCCTGTTGTTGTTCGACAAGTGGTCGACTTCAGTCCTCAAAGGGTTGATGCAGGTTTTAGATGTGGCCCTGATAATTCGGTGATTCAAATCACCGCATTATCTTCTCAGCCTTTCAGCAAGTTCTGCTGCAGCCTAAAAATGTTGCCTGTGTGTGTTCAAGCAAGAAAACACCTAAACCAGCGGTGTCCAAACTGTCAAGTGAAAACGAAAACATTTATTTGATTTATTTAAATTTTACCCGCCCAACAATAATTTTTTTTAATCAATCAAGTTATTCGTACAGCACATTTCTGCGACAAGTGCTTTAAATGACAAAACACAAAAATGTAATAAAATCAGTCACCAAAAATGAAAATCATTAACGATCAAAAACACAGAAATGCTTTAGACTGATGCCTTGTTAAAAAAAGACAATTTTCAAATTTTTTGAAACATTTTTTGTTTTTCTTCATTGGCCAAATGTTTTACCTTTGCTGACTTTTGGTGAAGGACCAAACAAAATCAATTCAAGGGCCATAAATAGCCCATGCACCACACTTTGGACACCCTGGTCTAAACCATGCATGGAAGAGGCTCTCAAAGACTGGAGTTCCCTGCAACTTGTGTTATTTATAAATGAAAGCAAAATTAAAATTTATTTTGCAAATCCAAATATGCTGCTTTTATTTTGAAAAGTTTTTTTTTGTGAAGATTTCTGCCTTCATTTCATTTCACTCATTAAATACAGTTCCTGTAGTTGTGTCCTGTATGTTTGTAGATATTTTATTTAAATGATGTTTAGTTTTATAAAAACAAGTATTTTACTTGCCAGTCACTAAGAGAATGATTCTTAACTCTGAGGACAGTTAAGAATCAAAGAGAGTTTTATTTGTGAGCTCACATAATTTCTCCGTAATTAATTTTGCAACTTGGTGATTTAGTGAAAGTTTAAATGGTTGCAGTTCGAAAGGAAGAGAATAAGTTTTTGCTATCAACATTAGTTTATTGTTGACATAACATTAAGTGCACATAATTCTCATTTCCTTCCAAGAAATGTCACTTATTATTCAGGAATACTTTTTCCTTACAAAAACTGTATTTTTTTGTTTTCATTCAGCTTCTCTTGTGGCACATAAAACAAGTTTTAATCCTCTCTTTCTGGTACAGGAGGAGCCAAAAAAAGTCATCTTCAACTATGACCTGTTCCTTAACTTGGAGGGAAACCCTCCCGTTAACCACCTGCGCTGTGAGAAACTCACCTTCAACAACCCCACCAAAGAATTCAGGAAAAAGCTCATCAAGGCGGGAGGGGTAAGTCTGTCACTGACAGCTTTACTCAACAAGAGCTAAGAAGAGTTTAGGTCAGATTACAGTAAAATTAGATCACATATTTTTCATTTCACTCATTAAATACAGTTCCTGTAGTTGTGTTAATCTTTGAAAACAAGAGCATTTTTTGGCCTCTGTACACAGCTTCCAAAGTGTTAAATTATTCAGAATAAATGCTTAAAAGTGAGTTGTAGCACCACTGTGTGAAAATAAATGATGTGTCAACCAATCAAAACACTGACATCAAAATGAGAAGACATTGCTGCTGAGTGTTCAGTGGTAAACTCTGATACGTTAAAGTCACTGTAAGAAAGCAATAAAATCCTGCAAGAGTGGCGGCATTTAATAAAATTCACCTGCGATATTGGCAACAACCCAAGTGATCCACATGTAGAAAAGACACAATTGATAAAAGTGTTGAACAAACTAAGTTGTATTAAATACTTTGTTGAAAAGCCTTTCTTGTTAATGAGCCTTTCAAAATGTCTCCTGTATGGGGAAACATTTAATTTATTCTTCCTTTTCTTCATATACTTCTATATGTTATTAATTGAATACAAATCAGGTGATCAAACTTGGAAATCCACACTTGTTTTTTCAGAATCTTATCCATAATGTTTCGATATATTTCTGTATTTGGACAACTTTAGGTGTATTGCCTTAATATTGTCAAACAAATGAAAGTATTTTAAAGTATTTTTTCCTTTATTTCACCAGAAAAAACCCCCATTGAGGTCCAGATCTCATTTTCAAGAGGGACCTGAGCAGAAATCTGCAACACACAAGTGTGGCAATAAAAAATGTAAATAAAAAACCTGCAGGCCAATAGTCACCAAAAACATTTCTAATCAAATCCAGGCTCTGGCATGATCTGCTTAGAAATTGTTTCAATATTAGAAAAGATTAACATTTGCTTTGACCACCAAACAAAACCAATAAAACAAAACCAAACATCTGTTCTCACATATTAATTTCAAAAAGCTTTGTGTTCATCAAAACTTTACTTCAAATGACCTGAACCTCTTCATAATCCCAAAGGCTCCAAATTACTGCCTGCCGTTTTGAACTTGGGAGTCTACCGGTGGTTTTGAGTGTCGGCAGAGAAACACAGTGACTCATGTGTATTTAATTTCAGATACTGGTGGTCCCTGAGGGGGCTGAAGCTATGTCGAGGCCCAGTCCGGACTACCCAATGCTTCCCACCATCCCCCTCTCAGCCTTCTCAGACCCCAAAAAGACAAAGGCCTCTCATGTATCAAAGGTAGGACAAAGGGAGAAACATCATTTGGTTAAAGTCCCCTTGATCACGTGAGCTCCGTCCACATTGTTTGTAGGTATAGATGGAATAAAAATTTATATTTTCCTTTTTGAGAAAAAGCCTGACTCAAGTTAGTAATTGTTCCCAGCTGTTTTTGTGCATTCGTGTGCAGGATTACTCTCTTCTTATCTGCGGAGTGAGGGTGCACATTAGGAGGAAAACTGACTCCTTCGCATTTTTCAAAGATGAATCAGTTGCAGAGTAGACCTGACGAGGACTTTATTCTTTTGCAGGCGTATATTTCTATGATTTTTATTTTTTTAAGATATAACCTGAACCTAAAAAACTCTTCCTGATAATTCCTGGTTTTCAGTCTAGCTCTGCATCTTTTGGGTGTTTCCCCAGCAGCCACACACCTGTCTTAAATGAATGTGTGATTAACAGGCTTCTGCAGCTCTGCATGGTATGCTGAGGAGGTAATGCATTCATTTGAATTAGGTGTGCTGGAGCAGAGGCGCAGTAAAAACATGCTGGACGGTGAGCTCTAAAGGCCATGGTAAAGAACCGCTGGAAAGTGAATATTTTATTTTTTGATTTCTTAAATCCATATTTTTAGCTTTTAATTGAAGAGATGCTTGCTAAAACCTGATTTAAAGTAAAATGAACTTATTTATCTGCTGTATGTTGAGCATTTCTCCACTTTAAATACTTAACCTGAAGTAATTTTAATTGTTTATGTTAGCTTTGACACCTTACGTAATTAACAAGGTAACTTGCATTCAATCTGCAAATTTCTATGCATTTTTTATGTTTAGGTGTTTTGAAGAACAGAAGTATTTATAACAAAATTAAAGTGTACAGATTTTATTGAATTTAATTTATCGCTGCTCCAAGAGTTCTGAAAACAGATTGAAAACATCTCTTCTATCAAACTTTTATCAACAGATTGGACTTTTGAAATCAGTTTTTAGGTCAAACTTTTCAACTGGTTTCTAGTGAAGGTCACTCAAAGCAAGTTGATAAATATTTCCAAACTAAGAAGGTGGGAGTTACAAAAAAGGAACTGGAGATGATTAGTTATGCATTTGTTCCTCTCGTCTAGACTATTGCAACACTTTTTTTTGTTGTTTTTTTTATACATACATCATGCAAAATCCATTGTTGCCTTCAGTTGGTCCAAAACTCTGCAGTGAGAATCTTATCCGGGACAAACAGAAGATCTAACATCTCTCCTGTTTTAATGTCTTCGCCTTGGTAACTAAGACATTAAGTAAATTTAACTAGTTAAATCTATGCTGTAATTTTACCGCAAATTTTTAATTTAGCAGTAAATAAAAAATTCTGACTAAATTTCTCTGTTACTGAACTGTAGAACTGAAACAATCAGATTAATTTATATAGTTATGAAATAATTTAATCGCTACCTGAAGTGATTTTTTGAGTAAACACTCGAAAAAAGGACATTTGCTGAAAGAACATCAAATTTAGAGCAGTAATTAACCCAAAAGTGTATAAAAATATATGCAAATATCCTATTCAGAACTGAAGTGTTTTAGCTACACATGAAAGGGATGATATATTATTAGATTTTAGACAGTAATATGTTTTTTTTTCTTATGTGAAAAAGAAATTTTCATCTTGTACAAAATAAGGTTATATTGTTGAAAAATTTGCAGAATTTGCCACTTTTAAAAAAAAATAATAATTTGATTGTCAGAATAATCAATTATTAAAATGATTATCTTCAGCCCTGATGAGTCAATCAGAAAGGACTGAGCTTTTCACATGTTAGGAGTATTTATGTAGCTGCAGATTCAATCTTTGATACAAATAATGAAGCGTTAACTACAGGAATGCTGTTGTTACATTTTAGGCAACAAAATGTTTTTCTTTTGCTTTTTTGTGTATTTTCAATCGTGCACAAAGTGGTTAAGTAAAAATCTGCAGAATGGACCAATTTTATTTATTTAATTTTATTTTTTTCAGCTAATCAGGATAATTGGTAAAATAGTCAACTACTAAAGTAATCTGTATCTGCAAACCTTAGTTTAAATTAATGGCTATCAGAATGATGCTATTTCAAAATTGACTGACTTGAAGATATTCAAGTTTGTGTAGCTTCATGAACAAACATTTAAATGTGTAAAAATGACCCTAGATTTAATACATGCAGAAACTTAATTCTAAAAACGCAGCATTTATGAGCCTGAACCTGCATATTTTATATTGTAGAGCTGATGAAAGTCCTGCTGTTTTTCTCTCCTCAGGAACCAAGCAAAGAAGGAAGTGGTGGCAGCAGCAAAGGACCCAAACCACACAAACTGACCAAGGAGCACCGTGAACGATCGCGGAAAGACTCTGAGAGCAAAGGGTCGTCCAAAGGCGACGATCGAGATGGGAACAGCAAAAGTGGTCGCGACCCTTCCTCATCCTCCTCCTCGAAAAAGCCGTCAGAGATCAAAGTGAAGGACGAAGTGAAAGTTCAGCCTAAGGCGGCCTTCAAGGAGCCCAAGCTCACCCTGAAGGAGTCGAAGATGGACGGCATGTCCCCTAAAGGAGGGGGGGCAGGAAGTGGTGGGGGAGGCGGAGGAGGAGCGGTGGAGGCCAAAGCTCCGGGGAAACGCCCCTCCACCGTGGAATCCCCCAAACCCAGCGCCAAGAAGCAGAAGAAGGGCAGCTCCGACGGGCTGAAGGGACCGACCGGGGGCACGTTCACCGGGACGTCGCCGCGCGTCTCCTCGTCCTCGGCCGTCAGCCAGTCCTACGGTGAGAAGAAGCCTTCCAAGGAGAAAGGCCGCTGGCCGCCCAAAAACAAAAATGATGCCCAGGACTTGAAAGAGCTCAAGAAACTTCCAGAGTCGGAGGAGTCCAATTCAGAGGACGAAGCGTCGTCAAAGTCAGAGGTAGGAGGACTTTTAGGTAAAAACGACTGTGAAGAGTTAAAACCTGCTGTTCCAAACAGAAACCAGGATGCATTTATGACTTTAGAGCTGCTGTAAATGTTTAATTTATTGTATTTTCTTTAATAATGATGATTTTGTCATTTTTAGTTTTTCCTTCATGCAAGAGAAGTGATGTGAGTTTTTTTTAAACTCGTACAATTGGTTGCGTTGTTTTGTATTTGTACATATCCTGAAATTTATTTTGAAAATGGGATTTTTTTTTCTGCTAGATGTTGCATTGGAAAATGCATCTTACTGAAATTAATTTGGGAAAAAATTCACAAGTAAAACAAGAATAACCTAATCTGTAATTAGCTGAAGAATAACTGGATACATTTTCATTTTCCTGCTGTCTGTAGAATTAGCACCTTTTTTTTTTTTTTTTTTGCCATTTTTGTGTTAATCAACTTAAGACTTAAAGTATTCAGTTGATTTTACTCATCTTTCCCATTTATTTGTTCATATTAATATTTATTTAACCTGTTTTACTTTTTTAATTTCTGTTTTACCAGCAATCAGCTGCTTCGAGTCCTTCCAACTCTACTTCCAGTTCTGACTCCAGTTCAGATTCAGACTTTGAGCCTGGACAAAAACCAGGGCAAGGTGAGTTTGATGATTTAATAATTAGTCACTTGTTTTATTTCTACTGATTAACCTTTTAATTGACCCTGGATTTTCAGTTGTCAACACTTCAGGTCTTTAGGGAACCCCTAACGCCTATGAATTTTATATGAATCGTTTTAATTCCAACTCCAGACAGTGAATGGACTCTTCAAGTCAAACAAACAGCTGCAGCTGATCCAGAACGCTGCTGCTCGCGTTCTCACTAAAACCAGGAAGATAGAACACATAACACCAGTTTTAAAGTCTCTCCACTGGCTCCCTGTAGCTCAAAGAATAGGCTTTAAAATATTAATGTTAGTTTATAAATCACTGAATGGCTTAGCACCACAATACATTAAAGATCTGTTGTTGTTGTATCAACCTTCCAGACCCCTCAGGTCTTCTGGTTCTGGACTGC
>CAEFZX010023925.1:0-18672 GCA_903066825.1 Alfaro cultratus | reverse complement strand
TGTTTTCTCTCAAAAACCGTGTGTTTTTTTTTTTTTTAATAAAATATATAAATATATCTTTTTGTGTATATATATATATATATATATATATATATATATATATATATATATATATTCAAATGATTTGCCTTTAATTTATTGCCTTTATATCTTCATTTTTTGTTAGCTTTAAGAAAGCCTCACAATCAGTCAGTGGATAAAAGACAATCTCTTAATTAAAACAACATTTCTATAAACTGCTTTTATAGTTTGACTTCACAAATTATAAAAGAAAAGTGAAAAGAAAAGAAAAGAAAAGTGAAAAAAGTGTATTTTTTGCTTATTCTCCAGTGAAATGTAATGTGCCTAGACTGGGATCTACATAGTAACTCTTATCACTGACAAGTTGAAAAAAAAACAAAAAACATTAAAATTAATGGAGTGCACTTTCAGAAGACTTGTCATGTTTGGAATAAAAACCAAAGATGAAAGAATAAATTTAAATGGTAATTACTCAAACACATCCACTGTTGTGAAGGACTGAATCACTTTCAGCAGGATTAGCTTATTCATGCTGCAAACAATGTCCTTCTGTTCCACTCTGACAGTCAAAACATTATCCAAGTAGCTGCCATTCACATTTCTTAAATAATGTTATCATTTCCAGCACAAGCTGTACTGTACAGCATCTTTTGTGTTGCTGAATTATCATTATTATTCTACTGGCAGGGATTCTGCAGCATGTGGGGTGAGAGGACAGATTACCATGAACATCTGATCCTGGACAAATGCCAGAGAAGGTGTGAATGGCGGCCACCTGGACTGCAGGCTGCACAAAGGCTGTTTCTGACAAGAGGTTACATTAAAAAAATATCCTCAAACACTTGGAAGAATAATTCATACACGATAATGACACTGTCAATATGACCTCCACTAAAACAATTACTTAATTTTAATTATGAGCAAAACAACATCAAATAAATCCAAATTTGTAATGCTCATTTTAAGACAATTCCCCTTTTTCTACAGATCAGGCTTGAGAAGAGAGCCTACATGGTTACATAATGCAGCCATGTTCACACCTCAGTATGGATGTCAAGATTAACATCCAACTAAGTAAGTATACTGACGCTCCTTCAGCAGGACCGGATGGACCTGGCTGCCAGTAAAGAGGGGAGGAAAGGAGAAGTGTGAGGAAAAAAAGGAAGTGTAACAAGATCTGACAACTCATGCATAACTCAGCTTTGCTATGAAAAATGGCAACCAAGACCAGCTATATGGCTCACAGCTGATCCACTGATTGACTGGACTCAGATTTTATAAACTTTTGAATTGCTAGGGGTTACTAGGGGATGCACAGATATGATCATTTTGGGCATTAACTAGCTTTTATGATCGTTAACTGACATTTACCTATAGTCTTCCTAACCTTTCCACATCATTTCGACACACCCCCAATCCTGCAGTGCATCATCAAAACACAAACCATAACAAAAGGGAAATAAATATTAGCTGTTATCATCAGCCCTGTTTAACTTATGGGACCAAAACATGGTGTAAAACATCGGCTTTTACCAATATATAGCGTGTATCTCTACTTTTACAGTGTTTTCACAGCTAATAGTCTGGTAGACTCGGTTAGATTGGGCACCCAAGTTGTGACATTTGTTACATTTTCAGCTGGTGCGGTTCACTTTCTCACTACATTAT
The DNA here is from genome assembly GCA_903066825.1 of Alfaro cultratus. Taxonomy (NCBI): domain Eukaryota; kingdom Metazoa; phylum Chordata; class Actinopteri; order Cyprinodontiformes; family Poeciliidae; genus Alfaro; species Alfaro cultratus. The sequence continues at coordinate 16,983 of CAEFZX010023925.1, read as the reverse complement.
GTCAAAAGAACCAAACCTTTGAAAGGTTTGTCCCCCCCTTGCCTGTGATGGCTTTGCACCAACAACCAGGGAAGGAAACAAGATGAAGACTTCTGAAGAAGACACTCAGAGCAACTTCCTTCTTCACAAAATGTAAATAAAAATGGAGTGGCATCAGATTTGAGTGGTTGTAGGATTTCTCCTGTCTTTAGCAAAAGACAATAAACCTTTTGTCCCACTAGGGCTAAACAAGCATTTTTGTTTTGGTTATATTTACCCAGAATCCTTTGCATTATAGTTCACTTCCTGCTTTTGGAGCAGTTTAAAGTCGGCCTGCATTCACATATGCATTCGAAATGCACCAGAGTTCACTTCAACTGAACCAAGACCTAGGTTTATCGGTGGACCTGAGTTTTTCTGGTCCGTATCAAAGTTCAATGCAGATCACCCTAAAGGAACCAGACTTTCAAAGCAAACATAACAGAGTTCAATAAAAGCTGACCAAACAGGGCTGGAGTGAATGCATCCATAAGTTAATATAGCTATTAATAAAAGACCAGAGAAGCATTCATCATTCACTGGGATATGAACAAAACTCTAATAAGTTAAATCTCCAAGCTTAAGCCTCAAGTCAAAGCACAGGTGCAGAAGTCTCGACTACACTGCAGACTTACAGGTCAGGAAGTCAAAATTGGTAGTTAGCTGGCCTTTACAAGTTTCAATTAGTTCCTAACACTAACGACCGAATAGTTCAAAAGCCATGCTAATGTGCTCTTGTTCTGAAGTTAAGAGTCTATCTAGTAGAGAAACCGCATTTAAGTGGATTGGGTCAGCTCCAGAGATGTACAACAACCTCCAAATACCCCCCATCTCCGTTCTCCTTTAAAAAAAAAAAAGATTTGGGTAGCAACCAACTGATGCTGAAAAGAGAAGAAAATGAGGTAGTACTTGTTGCAGTAGGCCGTTAGCATTATGATAAGAACCTTTGAACAGACATGTATTCAGTGGTGCATTAACTGTGAAATATAATGAAGGTCAGATGACAGGTCACACTTCATTTTTTAAGCAAATACGTGAATCCAATACACATATGAACACTAGCTAGCTGAGAGACAAACGTGAAATGCTAATGTAAGGGAAAAAACTGCACTACTTTCTTCATATTTGCTTCATCGTCAAAGGTCAAACAGAGCCACTCAAAGCCAATGACATTAGCAAGTAAGAAAAAGAGTCAGCTGTCAGTATGTCAATATCAGACTGTAGATTCATTCTTAATGAAACAGCATCAGCATAGATCAATAAAGCAAGCATGAGCCAGAAAAATGGTGCATTAGAGAATTGACTGAGGTTGAAACTTTACATTGAGTTATGCTCTAAATTGAATTATGTACACATTGTGAAATGAGCAGAGAGCAAAGGGAAGAAGGAAAGATGCTCCACAGAGAGCTGGGAGAAAGCAAAGCTGCTCTGAGCTACTGCCAAACTCCTGGTGATGACTCTGGTCTGATGACACTGCGTCCTGTCGCACCATCTCCCTGTTCAGTGACTATCCTCCTTTTTTCCCCTCACAATACCCATTCATCCAGTTACCAACCAATAACCGAGGGGAAAATGTCAAGCTTTCAATGTTTAATTATCCATAACATGTGTAACTTTGATTAGGATTAATTAAATTCATTAACACGTTTTCGGCTGACCTGCTCATGCATACCCCCCCCCCCAAAAAAATTACTGATGATAGATTACGGCAATTTATTGGGAAAACCTGATTTATGTAAAGATTTATATTATATTATATTAAGGCAGTCAACAAAAAGCAAATGGTCCTAATAAACATAACATACCGTAGATTAACTGCCACTGGTCTTTTTTATCTCTGCATACATATCCAAATTAAATCTTAGTCCATTCAATTAAACTTATTTCCCCACCATGTCACTACACAATGTACTGGCACATTTTGCACACCTTCTACATGATAGTTAGAAACAGCTAAAGAGCAATGGAGTAAAAAAAAATCTAAATCATTTCAGAAACTTTATGACTGAAATAAAATTCAATATGCAAACCTCAAACATTTCCCTCCTAAAACAGTTGTGTAATAAAAGTGAAATCATATTAAACTGAAAATACTGTTGAACACTAATAGAGGCTTCCTAATTTCCCTGTTTGGTAAAGAGTTGTCTAAGTAAAAAAAGAATATGAGCATCACTACTTAATATTAGTTATAGATGCCACAAACTATTTGCTGGCCTGGGTGAAAAAGAATCTGCCAAAAACAAAAGTATATTAAACCAATAAACAACTCTCATTCCCTTTAATCTCAACCTACAATGTCTTGAATGTTCATATATAATTCCCTGAAGCTGGGAGTCTTGTGATTCAATCTAGAGTTACTTTAGGAGAACTATAAATTTGGTATCGGAGTCCTAAATGTTCCCTTGGGAAAGTTTAAGCACTCCTGACAAACCAACAAAAGCACAAAACACCACATCTAATTGTCTTTGTCATAGTTGTCATGTAAAGATGTATATTTTTTGATAATTATGGTCTTCAATTTGGCAGAAAACATTTTATTATGCGTTTTATAATTTGCATGTTTAATGTTTTGCTGAACATCAAGATTTACATGGATTTACATGTTCAGGCTAAAAGTTGACACAAGGATGTGCAGATGGAAAACAAGGTTAGTAGCAACAAGTGTGACAGTGGTATATCATCATTTAATCTGACACTTATAGATTTGCGGCCAACCAAAAATTGATTTTCGCAGCATTTTCTAACAAAAGTGCTGAATCAAATTGAAAATTGTAAGCCCAGAAGAATAGAATAGACCCAACTTTGCTCTCATCAGTCTTCTTTTGTGGTTTTGCAGTCGTGTGTTGAGTAAGAAGAAAAAAAAAACAGGATTCAACAAAGTACAGGACCTATGCCATTAAGCATCAAAGAAAACCACTCAGAAAAAAACTACTTCAACACATTAAATTAGGAGGGAGCAGTGTAACGAACAGTCTGCATGAGTAAACCCTCTTTATTCCCTGCACATGTACTTACAACACTGCAATGAGATGAGTCATTAATTATTGGGTCATGTTGCCATAGAAGCTTAGAATCTGTGCCATGCAATTTTATGCAAATATGAACCAGGTTGATAACGGATAAAAGGTGACAGTGTGAGCGTAAATGACCGAGATCTTTTATGGCATACAATATCTGCTCCAGCTGCCTCTCATCGATTCCATCAGGCTTTTTTATGACGATGCTCTCAGTTCGAGTGGATTTCTAACAGGCCAACTTTATCCGCTATTAAATGTGGCATGAGACAGTAATTTGTTAATCTCGTTGCACAGGAGGGATGTTTAAAAAGGAAACGCCAATCTTTGATGCTGGATATAAAATGTAGGTAAACGTTTAACGGTGAGAAATGAAAAAAATAAAAGTGGGATCAAATCTCCCAAAAATTTAGTTTTCATTCACAGAGGGAATTGTGCATTGTTTGGAGTCAGAGAAGTAATGAATATTGCAGTCTTCCTTTGTTTCTCCCTAACATGATCACTTCTTATTACTTTTAACTATGGCTGGGTCATATGATAATATAACGAGGGATTAGAGTGTGCTGACAAAATGCCTAATGAAATTTTCTGTAATTTCATTAGTAGATTCTGCTCTGTGCTATTTCCACGCTCTTGTGAAGATGCATCACTTCTATTTCCCTCCTTTCACTGGAACTTCATAACAGTTTACGTGAAAAGTAGGTCAATGACAAACATTAAGACACGCAAAGGTTTTAAAATTTACAGATTCAAAACTACAAAAGTTTTTCATTATGCTGTTCCTACAATGAAAAGACCTTTTAATGAGCTGTCAGAGAAAACCAGTTTTCTTCAGGTGCAGCGTAGCCCCTCCCACACCTATTGCTGCAAACTGCAAGTCAACTGGCAGGAAGAAAACTAACACATTTTGTTTGCGTAGTCAAAACATACTAACTTCAAACATCTCTGATTTGAGAAAACTAGCTACCAGAGCAAGATTCCAATTATATTAAGCAGCTGTTGTTCCATAATTTACCTACCTTTAAGAATAAAAAATAATAAATATTATAGTTTAAGAACTAAGCACAAATGTAACTAACGATGTTAAGTTATTTTAGCTGTTTTCAGAATAGTATTTGATTAACAGCAATTAGATAATGTTATGGATTTGGTCTACATACTGTGTTTTACTTAGCTGGATGTTTGTCACATTTTAAATTCAAAATACAGTTTTTCAGTTAGTTTGATGGTACGGTAAAAAAAGAAGGATTTCCAAAATTTCAACTGTCAAATTTTCATTCTTTCCTAAATTTTATGCAGTTTTGTCACATTGGCGCACCCAATCATAAGTTTATTTACTGAAATAACTTGATTTAAATTGTACCTTAGCAGGAACAGATTACATCTATTGTCTGGAGACAATCAAGAGTGAAAAAAGAAACTGCTAACAAAGACAGGAAGCAGGCATAAACAATAGCTACATTATTCACCTGTAAATCAATCAAACGGGTTTTAAGGCAGTTCTCTTCATATATTCATTAAGTAGACATTTGGAAAGAGGCTCAAAACTTTTTAAAAGTATTTAGCAACTAAACAAGTCTCATAATGCAAGAGATCTTCACATAATACACAGTGACAGATGGTAAGAACAAATATGATACATAAATGGTTTTACAAAAAGGATCAACATCAATAAAACACCAAATATGAGATTTATAGTGATACTATAACAATGTTTACCTTCATTCTGGATTCACCAACACCTGGTCTGTGTATAAAAGCCACATATCAAAGCCAGCAATCCCTGCCGTCTGCTGTCTGCACTCAGTGATGAATAACCTCACAGAGGAGCGACGGTCCAGCTTGAACTGAGAGCTGATCCTAAGGAGCTGTTGTGGATAGGCAAAGGCTCATTGTTCTTCTAGCATCCCTACAGCAGCACAAAACACAAAGTGCACAGTACCATGGGCTGGTACTGGCCTACATTAGAGTATGTCCCTCGACAATGTGGAGGAGGGGAACTCATCGAGACTTCACACTGCAACTTGCTTGCTCAATCATTTGCTTGCCTTGAAATGCCACAGATAGATATTTTGTAAATTATTTCTGCAACACCTAGAGTTAGAAAGACATTTTGACGAGTCAAATGACTACCACATGGTACTACAAACGGCAACAAGTGGAAAAGATGCACAACTGACTTTAAACTACAATTGAAGCCAGAAGTTTACATACACCGAAACATGCCATTTTTTTCCTCACTGTCTGAATTAGGTCAGGTACAATTAACAAAATTATTTCTATTTTCTAAATGTCACAATAATAAGAGAGAGAATCTGTCAGAGTTTTATTTACTAATGTCATCAGTAGTTTACATACAGAATGATTATTATGTCTTTAAATAATGAAAGAAATTCCAGATGATGATGTTATGGCTTTGGAAACTTCTGATAGGTTAAATGACACACTGAGTAAAGTGGAGACACCAAAATATTCCAACTAGGTTTGTCAAAATAATCAATATTTCAACACATCTGATACAATAATTTGCATTAAAATTGATAAAAACTTTGCCCAAATTGTCACATTTCCTCCAATAATAACAGACACTCAGCTAATTTTCTTTCCAATCTAGAAGTTGCTTCAAGTTTTAAACTAACATGGCAAACACATCCAAAAAAAAAAAAACACGACCCCCTTTAGCCAACATGGTAAACACTAGCCTAGCGTGTTTACACCTAGCGTTGTTGGGAGGTACTTTCCCTGAGACAGAGAGACAAACAGGAACTATTGATGGATGCCACATCCTATCTGTGCCAATCCTAAGAGGTAACGCTACAATACTGACGTTTGAGAGCACCGTAAAAAGGTCAGTAAAGCTCCTGTACCTGCATCAGTGAAGTAGTAAACCTTCCAGACAACATAATATAGCATTGTCTGTTTAAATATTAGCTTCAAAAACACAAACAGCCAAATGGTAGACCTCTGTTGTTCTGAGCTCCGTCGAGATGCACTTCTGAGCTGCAAGGTTATGAATCCTGCAACGTTCCTTTCTACTGCGGTACAAATTAATGCAGGAAAATGTTAATCGGCTGACAGCTCAGTCGGCTACAACATAGTGAATGAACTACAAAAAACCAGTGCAATCTACCCTGCTGCTCTAGTTGATCTCTAAAAAAAATATGCTTTCCATGTGGCATGTCCATGTTTGTTTCAAAGCAAAATTCATTTATGAAATAAAATAAACGAACTTCCATAATATCTGTCAAGAGGGAGAAGGTCATTGCTGATACTAAATTGCTAATTACAGCTGAAAGAAACTCTAATCACACTGGCATCTCAATAAAAAGACTCTAAATTAAAGGAAAAGTATTTCGGAATGTTTTTGCGGTTTTGAAATGGCAACACTTTAAAACCTTGATTTACCTTCACAGCAGTATCCATACTTATACATGTTTCAAACTTTATTCACATGCAAGTTCAGAGACGTGTTATCCCAAAAAGTCCTACATAGATAGCTTTCACAAGCTATTTTCTAGAACCCCTGAACATGTTGTTTTAAGGTCATAAAAAATTAGACAATTTTAAGCTGCAGCCTAGTAACACTTATCTATAATTAAAGAAAGTTTAAAGCGTTGTCGTCTTAAATGGAGTATGGCATTTCCAGGCAAGTGCACACAGTTTCTCCCCTCCATTTGTGTGTGTGTGGGACAAACTCTGGCACTTAGACAAAGGTGCTTGATCTGGCCGCTGTTTTCATGTGGAGCCTGGGTTGAAACTTAACTAAACTGCACACTACAATAGCTTTCTCCTCCCACTGGTGGCTGGCATGGAGCCATGCAATACCAACGAGAAGGCAATTACAGTACATCCCACTGCTGACGTGTTTTAAAAATCTCCATCTCAGCTACAGCACTACTGATGACATTATCTTTAATAACGGGCTGTGCTACACTAGCTGTAATTGCTATTCAATTAATTATCCTTGGACACCACTTTGGAGGGCAACAAGACTAATGACAAAAATCAATGTGGCTTTTTTTCCTTTCAATACTAAGGGTACATGGTTGATTGTGGTTTTCTCAGCAGGCATTTCCTCTAAAAGAAGTGTGACATTAAAAACTGAAAATTTCTCGCTGTGACCAAGCTACAGAGCAGGCTTGGCTGGGACTATATTGTAGGGCTGTATAATTATAGCGATTCTACGATATTTATCGACTTTTTTCTAACTTCGGAAGGTATCCATTTTTCATCCGTGAGTATCAATACGTTAAACCAAAGGGGTCCATAGGCTTATACCGTCTTTTTAGACAAACATGTCTGGTTTGTGACAACGTAGCAGCAAGACTCCGCCTCCCCCAGTGCACATTATAAACTACACACCAGTTTTTAAATTGCGTTAATAGGCCAAGTAAAACTGGAGTTATGTTAAAATAAGTAAACCATATTTTTCCGAATGTCAGAGAATTGTCAAAAACCGGCTTTTCCAGTTATGTGAAAGGGAATGAACTTCCAAATGTAAAAAAAGAAATGCAATATTAGATTCCTTTGTTTGAGGAAATCTCAAATCTTCAATAAATAACGATGGGCTGTATTTTGTTGCTAAGAAACTAAGTAAAGTTGCGCAAGAAACCGTGAAAGAGAAGCAGAACGGAGTAGCGGTAAAAGCAGTGGGATCGCGAAATTAATCCAAAGTTTGGATATCGGAGCGACTAGTGGCTTCTACTTCGTAATTTGTTTTCAGCTTAGTGGTTTCTGTTCTGTATATCAATGATTATGTGAAGAATAAACATGCATCATGCAGAAGCGCTCTGATTTGAGCTGGAAAACGAAGAGGGGAAACCATGATGCCATGATGACGATGGCGGATCGATCATTCTTATTAGCAACTGACAACGAGTATCAGAGACTGAGAGTACTTTGAGATCCTGGCGGTTTGAGAGGCAGCTACTCAGAGATCAAAGTAGGGGAATGGTGGCGCTGCGCAGCTGCAAGGAGTCGATCACTACGGGGTGAGGCAGAGCCATTCCCCCAGCAGCTAGTAGTAAACAGCTTACAGCCACAGCTAACTACGGAAGCTAGGGCAGAAAAGCCTTTTCTCGATAGTCCAAAAGACTTGTTTTACTCCAAAATGCAGGCACAGTATGTCCAAAAGAAAAACATAAGCGCAATCATTTGCATATTGAGAGAGTCTACAGAGGCTGATAATCTCCCCACTCAGCTCCTGGATCACTGTTGAAACTTTGAGTTTTATGTCAAATCCACATGAATTAAAAGACAGAGACTAATTTTCTCACTGCATCTTTGATTCATTTTGTCCAGCTGTAGACTGTTAGACCCTGTCCAATCAGTCAGGCATTGTGTAGTTGGTGCTTTTAATCAGATTTCAGTTACTTAAATCCAAGTCTATGGAACACAAAATGTCACTAAAATCACTCTGTCCTTTAAAATCTTTCAGAAAATTGTAAAAGTGCATCGAATCATATCAAATTGTATCGTTTGCCAACTATTGTGATACTTATCATATTGTGATCAGAATATTGTATATCGTATTGTGAGATTATTGTATCGCTACACCCCTACTAATTGCAGAGATAAACAGTGCAACATACACCGTGTGATTTTTAAAAAGAAACATTACTCATTAAATCTCAGTGTTCTCCATTCTTAAATCCAGACAATGTCTTCATTATATTGTTTCATTACTAGAATGACGAAACATCACAGATGTTGACACATCTACCCCATTTCAACATCCTGAGACAGAAAGAGAAATAGCTGCACACAGTCCAAACACACACAGCTCAAAATTCTCTTCACATCTCACTGCGAACACTCCGACTAAAGCTGAGGCTGGAGTCGGCAAAAGGGAATCTCTGGACGACTGTTTATACATATATGGATGATTTGGAGGACTTCTAAGTGCTACTAGTTTGAAGAAAATATAGAGATTGAGAAAAGGGTGGAGCAATGTGAGGGGAATCCAAATTAAATGAAGTTAGCTGAATTATTTAGAGGTACAAACTGAGAATTCAATCTGGCTTCTGGTTGGAAGTAGAAACTGCCACAAAAAGCTATCTTTGGTCACTTAACCAGAACTGCCCCACTCCTATGTTATCCACATCTGAAAAAGTCTGTCCATTAAGCAGAAAAAGTGACAGAAGAGGTGCAAAAAGGCAAGGGTGTACCCCTCCGGTTTTCCTCTTGCTTTTAAGTGAGTCACGCAAAGCTTTGCAGTCTCTTCCACCATATTTCATCCGTTTTTTTCTTCACAGCGCCTTCCTCACCACACTAAATATATTTATTATCCCGCTGCGTGTTGCAGATGAGCTCCTTTGGCTGCATTTCCATTATTGGACAGAGTGCAAGAGGCCAGACGGAGAAAGGAGAGAAGAGAAAGAAATCACAGTAAGCAATTCTGTTCGCCAGCAGCAGGTTCACGGCTGCAAGAATGATGGCGGCAAAACTGTGCACGGCTCTGATCAATACGCATTTTTCCTGATCAAACAGGCCGGATGAATCAAGTACCTCTACTTTCCAAGAATGGTTTGTGGCCCCACAAATAAACTATTATGTGCTCAACCAAGAGACTCAATCAGACTTGTTTCCAGAAACAAATAAGCATTTTTTAAAAATCAAAACTGATTTGTCTGATGCCTGACGTTCTTTTTCTAAAATGTGGGTGAGTTTTACAATAGAAGTGATACAGATCTGCCAAAAAAGGATCGTTAATATGGCCTTTAATTTATTTTTTTATTGTTTGGTGAAACGGGAATACAATTTTCTGCTGTCTAGCTCTTCATAATGAATAATAAACACAAAGTAAGTGAGGCCTGCGACCTACCATTTGAGTCATCCAGGCACTTCTTAGAGTAATGTTAAGAGTAAAAAAGAGAAAGAAAGTCACATTTTCTCCATGTCTGGAAAATGGCACTCACTGTGGTTTGCTGGAGTCCCAAAGCCTTAAAAATGGCTTTGTAATCTTTTCCAGGTGATAGATCTCAGTTAGAGCTTTTCCACCAGAGCGGTTCAAGTGCTTAACCAGAGTTTATTATTTAACAACCCGAGAACCCACTCGGAGTTGCGTCATAAACACCTCATCCAGTAAATGTTTGTACCAAATCAAAATAACAGACGTATACAAACGATAAGATAAAAACTTTATTGTTCATAAAATGGAAATTTGGTTTAGATAATTTGTCAGATGCCTCCCATAAAAACAGCACATATTAAACATCATAAACATTAATTACAAATTAAACTATTTATCAAAGATTAGATAACTAATAATGTCTTATAATGTATAGGTTTTTTATATTATTTTTGCAGTAATAGTAATGTGTTAAAATAAAGCAATCAGATCTTTTTTTTTTTACATTTGTTTATACTGTGAAATGGTGGTAACAGGAAAATCTGCTGGCCTAACATAGTCAATGGAATCGAGCCTGCAGTCTTTTATTAAACACAATCATCACCGGTTTATTTGAGTTTGGTTGTTTACATAAAAACTGATCACTCTGAGAAAGTTTGTTCACATGTGCACCTCACAGTGCGGCGCCACTCAGCAGGCCAGATGGTAAGAAATGAAAACAGTCCTACCCCTACCGCTTTTCTGGCAACTGAGGTCACAAGAAAGTAGCTAAGATTTGTCCAAAAAAGAAAAAAAAAAAAAAGAAAAACTTATTTTTGGATGCGGTAGATGTGAACGATCCTGCAGCTTGCTGGGGTTTTCTAACCAATACAGGAGAAAGAAACTGAACTCTGTTTGAGAGGAGAAGAATACGCTGCAGGGAGACAGTAAGGACTGGCAGAACTTTAGCTGCCATATTGAATCAATAAAATCAACTACAACATTAAGCAGGTAACGTCGTGGCTGTTATGTTTATTGTAGTATATTTACTTTGCATAAACTGCAAAAACCAGTACGTTAGCAAACATGCACACGCATGCGTTACTCTTCAAAACGTAACTGTGTGTAACTGTGTATATCAGGCCTGAGGTGTCGTCCTTCCTGACCTGAAACACAGCTTGATACAACACAGAAGCTTTCAAATAGAGTCAATTCTTCACACCTTTCCCACATTCCAACACCTTGTGGTAAATAAGGGCCTCAGGCAAGCAGAGGTATTGTAATTGTAAGCTTCAATAAATATAGCTTCAAGATGATGGAAAACTTAACACGAAAAGAAGAGGTGGACCTAAAACAGACACTGTATAAAACTAGAATAAAAAAACGACATGATTTAAATGTCTGACTCCTCAGCATGCATTTCAATTAAAGTACAAACCATTCTTGAAACGAATAATCTCTTTTCAAACAGATCTACCATTTTATACCCACAGTGCTATAAAGTAACATAATTATCAGAATAAACAAAGTCCATCAATTGCAAATGTATGATGTGACCTAGATGTGGCAGAATGCATCAAAATGTGGACATGGATGATTCTAACTTCATTAACAAAGTTAATTACCTTAATGTTCATTTATGACCTAATTATGAGGAAAACTATGAAGAGATACGTGTGGTACCCAGGCATGCACAGAAAAACCACTCAGATAAATGTGCGCCATATGTAGAGTGTGTGAAACCAAACCACAATCTTCAAATTGCTTCACTATTACATGTCTGAACCCGGACGTGCAAAACAGAGTGAACTTCATGCCTTCATCACAATTAATAAATATTCTTCACAAAAATAATATCGAAAGTAATTCACTGTAAACAGTGTTAACAAAATTGCAATTTCTCTTGATATTTTCTTTCCTTTCTTAATTCAGTTAACACAACAAAGGTGTAAATTTCAAACAGCCAAAGAGGAATTTGTTCTGTTTGAAAGCCTCAAATTGTGCACTTGCAAACATTATTTTAAGCTTTACTTTTCATAAGCAAACACCACTTTTCATTTCCTCAGTTTAGGGTTGCAGGTGCTGCATGTCACATTGATTTTAGACACACTTTGTGTCTTGTAAAATAAGCATGTTTCCACCACAGCTTACTACTGTTGATGTGAGGAACAGCCATATTGAAAAGTAAAGTCTTACAAGTTATAACTGTGGGTAGTTGGAGTTTTTCACACTTCTCCAGTGGGAAATCAGACTTGGGATAGCGTTCCAGTTGATTTTTCTGACTGGAACGCAGCATATGTCTTCTCCTCTTGTGTGTCCTAAGTAGCCAGAACTTTTTTCTTTCCTTTGTGACAAATAATATAGACCAAAAGTTGGGCAATGTCTGATCCAAACAGCAGCAGTCAGATGCTCTTTCACCACCATCACACCGCTGAATGATTTTTTTATTAGGTCTTAAAATCCATGTGATCTGCAGAGAACGCTCATATCCACTCTGCTGTGCGGTGAGAGAATGTGTGCGTTGGGCGGATCTCTTGTACTGGAATCTTAGCTTGTTTATTTTAAAATTTCTTCAAAGAACTTGTGATTGGTTTGTAGTGACGTTTAATACTCCCGTTTTTGATCAACTCCACAGCTTCACAGCGCATGAGACACAGGTTTGGAAAATAAACCCAAACTGGTGAGATTGGCTTCTCCAACCAACTATAAACACTACGGATACCATAATGACTGGTTCATCTCCACAGTTTTACAATAAAACACAAGGTGCTCTTTCAATTTTTGGAGACGAAGCTAAACTCCCTCTAATCAAAAGCCAGTTTTACAATGGAACTGGGAAGACTTTAGGAATCAAAAGAACAATTTCTGTGGGGAATTTTTCTGCATTTCCTGTTGTTCTCACATGAGCTTTTATAACAGCAATTTTACTGTGAAGATAAAAAGAGCTTGCAGGTCAAGAATAGAAGAGTGTTTCTGCCTATAGTACACAAGAGGACGGACATGATGCATGAACGTACTGTACAGAGCAAAAATAAACAATTGGTGGAAACAGCAGCTAAGATTTTTTGTGTTGGTTTAAACTATAGTTTATTATAAGGTAACTGGGCAGATTAGTTTTACAACTATTAGATACAAGTTAGGGACATGTGCTTCAAAATTTATATATTTCTGCAATCCCTCCCTTTTCTATTAAATGCAAAATTGCCTCCATCATGTAACTTGTAGCACATTTTCTTGTTGTTGAGGCTGTTTCTTACAGCTATAGGCATGTATTAGTAGTAGTACTTGCCAACCAACAACAGTACTTAGAATAATATGGAGGGCAAATGTTAAGAAGCAACATGATGATCCAATTTACTCCTGCACACAGAATTAGGTAAGAATAAGTATTCCAGACTTTACAAATAACTATTAGGTGGATTTCTTTATAGCACAATGTTCTTTTTTTACTGAAAACAAACATCAATTGTGTTTATGTTTGACAATTTCCTACCATTGTGCACAAGATGAAGGCACCTGAAGAGAGTTTCTCTTCTTCTCCAAAAAGCCTAGTCAAACTTCAGCACTAAGGACACAATATGGTCTGATTCACTAAAAGTTGAAATATAAAGTAGAAACTTGATGCGTAATTTGACTGAGCTAGTGAGTAGGAGGAGATTTAATAGTTACCATGGTGCAAAAAGAAATTTTTTTTTTTATGTGAATGTTCTACAATCCGATGACTGAAGGCAGGGGCTCCCACAAAGAATACTATCACATTTCCACCAGGCTCCACCTCTCACAGATCACACTGCTGCCTTCAAGGCCTTGAACGAACATCAAAGGAAGCTGTGTTTTTTTTTTTTTTTGCATTCCTGTCAAGAGCATTACAACCGCTGGAGCCTCCCTTCCTCTCAAGGAGCCCTGCACCACACATTCCCTCAGCCATGTTTCATGAAAAGCGTCAAGCAGGACACAAAAAGCTTCCTCTGTTTCATTCGGTTTGAGCAGTCACTCTCGATCTTTCTACCTCTTCGTGATGCTTGCGCACCTCCCGTGGGCAAGGGGAGGGTGCTGTGAATCAAGACGAAGAGAGCCAGAGTCTGAGATAACGGCACGGTGCGCATCAGTGACAGTGTAGCTGGCTGCTCTGCACAAAATATTATTTACAGCTCACACTGAGGAGAAATTACAGGAGCAATCCTCTTCAGAAGCCGGAAAATCAGCTGACCTGGCAACACTTAGAGTGGGGCTAGGAGGAGGGTCAGGCACTATAATTATTATATTGCCTCTCTTTCTTCACTGTCAGTATCTATACTGCTCACACAGCGTGCTGGGGATTCAGCCCACCGGTGACAACAAGTAACTGGTGCATTAGTGAATGATAAAGTGGCAGTAAAGGGGCTTTAGCATTCATAAACCCTGCAGATAGTTACCCACTTTCAGGAAACATTTTAATGATTACCACAGGAGATAGAAACGGCTTTATGTTAATTAAATCTTTGTGTACATGACATCGTTGGCTTAAAAAGGAAAAAAGTAATTAAGCGCCTATAACAAACCATTAGACGCAAACATAAAGTCATAATAGTAATAGCCTCTTTTTCCACTAAACCACTATCAGCTTTTAAAGTAGAGTAATAATGTCTTTTAAATGATAGTCTAGTTTAAATTGCAATGAAGTTGTTTTTAGAACTGCCACTAACTTTATGATCTGCGTGTCATAATTATCAAGTCCAAATATGAAATATGAGGGTGCTTAAATGTCACTGAACTACAGCAGAGAACGATCTGCAAGAAGTCAAAGGAATGTAGAAATAGTATTAAAAACACAATGCTTCCTTTGAGTCTCCCAGTTGTTGATGATTGGTTCAGTTACATACATCTTATAAGTTTAAGTAATTTACTTAAGTCTCTGTAGCCTAAAATGGAGTGGATGGTTTTGAATTTGCTTGTTGTTTATTTTATGAATAGTTACGATAAAAAAGAAAAAATAACCTCAGGTGGGGATGTGCAGTTGATCAACTTTGTATTCTAATTTTGATTTTCTTGGAAAATCAAAGAAAAAAAAAAACAGTTATTCAAATTTTCTGTTTGACAGCGTGTAGAAAACACAGATGAAGAAATCCACTGTAAAACTAGCCTATTGTGATTTTCTTTTAAATAATTGGATGTAATCTAACAAACAAGTTTTCCAAACAAATTAATTGTTGATCCATATAGTGTCTAAGACATCAATCTATAAAGATTTCCCAGATTGTAAAATATTTAAATTTACCAACAAGTGAAAACTAAATGAAACCCCAAATACGTGCAAAATCTGTAAACTGTATTTAAAAAAGAGGTATACTTTATTTTCATTAGGAGTGTGCATATACTCGTTCACAGATTATGAAAGTTCTGGAAGAAAGAGCACATAAAGGAAACTTAAAAAGTAGTGGGTGAGAAGCTCTGCATAGCACCATAAAACCGGTGATGCCATCTAGACACAGATATGGAGTTTTTAAAACAAAATGCAAAACACAACATGTGAGGGTACAATCATGTCTCCACATGTCTCCACTGGTTTCTACATCAGGTTATGTGAGCTCCCAGTCTCGTGAAAAGCTGTCAGTCACTGACAACTCCCTGATAACCCTCCACTCTTCCCACTTTCTTCTGTAGAAATCATGCTAGGTGTGGCAGCCTTTTGCAAATCAGGTCATTTACATCACTGCTATGCATGTGTAGCAAACTACACCCATAACAAATCCCCCTTTTCTGCCCTTACCCTACTTTGCAAATAAACATATGAAGTTATTATTTGTTATCAAAACAATTTTATATTTGGAAGGAAATGATATGTTAAACACTGGGTGAATAGACACTCATATACTCTAATAACAGAAATATTAATACATAGGCAGAGTGGTGTGGGAAACATGATCATGGAAAAAAGGACAAAGAAAAATATGGGTTCATATGTACTGATAACAATGTTGTAATATTGAACAACATCACAGCTCAATGTTTTCTTAAAATCTTGCAGCCTAAACACAAATACACAGGTATGGTCCTTTCAATTTCCAACACAAACCTTTCATTAAAACTAATGAAAACCAATTTATGTCAAAGTCTAACATTCACTCTTTAAAATGGGGGAAATTCACCCTTACATGCTTCACTTTGGGGGATTGATATTCTTTGGGAGCAGGGATTATATTATCTAATATATGGTATTAATTTGTTGTCTCCTTCTGCCTTCCTGTTAGTCATTTTAGCTGCTCTCTCTTGTTTCTTTGCCAGTTTTGTTTTCTCTGTTTCATCTCTCTGACTTCATAACACATGGGTTTAAGGAAAATTATATTTGTTAGCATGAAAACTATTGAGGAATAAATGGTACTGCAAAAATAGCTAGAAGTATTGCAGTTCTCTCTAATGCTAGAAAATTTTTAAACTCCTCTGCCCTTCACATTCTTTATTGTTCACTTATTTTGCCATATCTAAGTTACTGTGTGGAAGTTTGGGGAAACACTTACAAAACTTCACTTCAACCATTATGCACATTACAGAAAAGAGCCATTCGAATAATTCACAAGGTTGATTTTTATTGTCATACCAACGACTTATTTATAGATTCTTATTTCTTGAAACTTCCAGATTTGGTAGAGTTTCAAACTGCACAGTTTATGTATAAAGTTAGAAACAAACTATTACCACAAAATATTCAAAAATTATTTACTGATAGAGAGGGGGGATATGACTATAGAGAAAAGCTCAACTTCAGAACTTTGAATGTTCGAACAACAATGAAAAGAATGTGCATTTCTGTTATTGGTGTGAAGATCTGGAACAAACTCACTAAAGAGTTGAAGCAAAGTCCAGGCATGAGGTATTTTAAGAAAAGATTTAAAATAGTTACTATTCAAAAGTATAAGGATGAACAGGGGTGATGAATGTGACTGGGAATAACAACACTGTGGATGTCTTGGGCAATTGGGTGCAGGATGTTGAATGTGAGTGTAAATATATGTGGGTGTGTAAATAGGTATATATTATTATGTATATATGCAGGCAGATGCGTATGTATATATATGGGTATGTAATACTTGCATCTGGTTCAGGAAATATTATTTCAGATTTATTATTATTGTTTTTTGTTTG
>CAEFZX010023920.1:0-72414 GCA_903066825.1 Alfaro cultratus | reverse complement strand
TATATATATGTATGTATATATGCTTGGATAGCAGTGTTGAAGGTGCTGAATAAAAGAAGTCTGCTACAGCTTGGTGCAAACATTGAGACCAAAGCTTGAACCACTGTTTTTAATGTATGTGACCTGATTCTGCATATAATAATTTGATTTATGAATTATCTGAAGCTATTAGCATAACTATTCCAGACAGGACTGTCAACATATTTTCTGTCGAGACAGGAAAAATGAAGAAATCCCCTGGCTTACCAGATGCTGAATTATATTAAATATAAAAACAAACTGTGGTCACTAAGGTTTAAGAAATGGTAGTGATTTTAATAAAAGGAAGTATCACTTGTACAAAAACAAATTGACATAAATAATAAGGAAGAGTAAATTTAATTATTATACTAATCATATCAATAGCTTTTCAAAACTTTTAAAAGTTGCTTGTGTTTTTCAGGAGTGAATAAACAGAAAATTATTTGCAGATTTCTGAAGATTTATGACAGTAGGCTGACAGGAAGGGGGGAAGGAGAGGGGGAGGACATGTGCCACCACAGCACGCCCCCCTTTGACCTACTTTAAGAAACAAACAGGGATCCACCCTATTTTCACCATCACTGACGTAGAAGAGCAGAAGGAACCTTTTGCAAATGTATTAACATTTCCCTCACCCTCTGGTTAAAGACGTCATTCAGGCAGTTGAAACTCCATTGTTCTAAAAATGACTACCACATGTAAATAACCCGTTTCTAGCTCCCAGAAGCTACCTGGAGCAGTAATAAACCACTGATACTTATCAGTTTGATACATGTCCTTGTTTCACACAACTCTTCAAATAGCAACCTGTCTGCAGTCCTTAAATACTGAAATGTCTGTGTTGAAAACTATGTAATTGGCTACATGGGGTAGTTCAAAGGGTGGAGTGTGAGGCTGTGGTTCTCCCTGTTGCTAGTGAACCATTTCCTACCACACTTTGTCTTTCTACTCAATTTTCTGTTAGTACACTTGGATACAGAACTCTGTGAACAACCAGCTTCTTCAGCAAAGACCTTTGGAGGCTTACCCTCCTTGTGAAGGGTGTCGATGACATCTGTCAAGTCAGCAGTCTTCCCCATGATTGTGGAGCCTACTGATCAGACTTAGACCATTTAAAGGCTCAGAAAACCTTTTCAGGTGTTTTAAAACACTGGGAAAGGTTTCCCGAGCCTTTAAATGGTCTCATTAATGTGTAACACTGTTACGACTGGCTCAAGGTCATAGCAAATGTTTGGATGTGTTGTACGAGTGCATATGGAAGTGTTGAAGTGCAAAAACAAAGACAAACTCAAATGTGCAAAAGGAGGGGAGCTGAGGCCGACAGCAGAGCACCACAAGCATCAAGCGGCAGAGTGGATGCCGAAGGCGACCCAGAAGGTGGAGACGGCCAGGTTTAAATGCTCTGTGCTCCAAATTAACAAATCAGCAGCACCTGTAAAGGGGAGGAGCACAAAGACAGACAACAAGACACCTGCAACCCAGCCCTCAAGGCCAGGGCTGTAACAAACACCATCAATGACCTTTTTACACCATTCTGTTTTTCTTAGACACTGAAGTTTAAGGTTTCCTTATCTGTAAGCCATAATCACCCAAATTACAGGAAACAAGGCGTTGGAATTACATCCCTGCATGTTTGATGATTCTAGATAATATATAAGCATCAGTTTCTGAGGTGGCTGGCAAGAAATATTGCACTTTGCATATTATTAAAATGTTTGGAGAAATACTAGTATATTGAAGAGGTCCAACGCAGATGAGAATTAGAATCTATTTATTTTTGCTGTAATACATTTTATTTATTTATTTTTGTTATCTTTTTATTCTCGGATAGATTTTGTTTAAATTTACAGTATTTTCTGTAATATTTAGTGTTAAAATTTTCAGCCAAAG
Organism: Alfaro cultratus; assembly: GCA_903066825.1. NCBI lineage: Eukaryota > Metazoa > Chordata > Actinopteri > Cyprinodontiformes > Poeciliidae > Alfaro > Alfaro cultratus. The sequence continues at coordinate 70,503 of CAEFZX010023920.1, read as the reverse complement.
GTTTGAGAAATATATAATGGAATCAATAAAATATCTGTTTCTAGATACACTTTTTGGAAAGAGAAAAATCTGACTTTTAGCAAATACCACACAGTAAATTTTGCAGAGTTAAATCAACACTATGCCGAGTCTATTTGGTCCCTTTCAGAATTGGCGTTAATTTAACTCTTATAGAGTTATTTCAACAATAGTTTGAGTAGTTATAACTTTTTCAAGTGTTAAGGATCAATGACGACAACCTACTCATTTACTCATTTGGACATAACAAATGGAATTTGGATTTTTTTTATGTCCACTGGAAAAAACCTAGACACAAAAAAAAAACAATATTTTCCTTGAAACTGATCTTTGGTGAATTTTTTTATATTACATTTTGATTTATTTTTTTATTTTTTTTCAATGGGTGATTTTTATAGTTGAACTTGAGACACATAGAAAAAGTTTCACGCAAAAAAAATATTTCCAACTATTTAAAAAAAAAACATTTTAAACTTTAAAACGGGTCAATTTGATCTGCAACATAATAGGAGGATCAAACTAGCCATATATTAAAATTCAGTTGATTTGATGTGTCGTGTTTTTTGTTATCCTACAATTTTGTCCATAATTTAGAAATATTACGCCTCCTTCATTTCTGAAGTCTAATTCGAACTCTTTAAATACATACTTTTGCGAATTCTTGAAAATCAGAAACCAGTTGAGAAAAACAAAACCGTCTGAATTTGATCCCACTTTAACTTGTTTTGTTTTAACTTGTTCTGCTTCTGATGCAGAGCAAGTTAAAAACGGAAGAGGTGCTTTCAGATGGGAGGGAGGGAGGGAGGGAGGGAGCTGGGATGGCCCGCAAAGCTTTTCCATCAGAGCGAACTGAAATTCTGAGAATCAGAATAAGGAAGAGAAACGCGGAGCAGCGGGATCCGCTGTTAATTAGAAACTGTTCCACCTTATCAAGGTAAAAATAGTGTTTTAAAGGCGCTTTCCAGCCGTTGCATGGACTCGTTTGAAAACACTTGCTCGCCAGGTGAGTCAATAATTTGTCTCTTCCAAACAATCTATTTGCTTCATTTAAATAATAATAATAATAATAATAATAATAATAATAATAATAATAATAATAATAATAATAATAATAATAATAATAATAAACTCATGATGTTCTTGTCAACTTTTACGAAACGAAACAATTGCGTTTTAGGACAATCAGGCTCGAAAAAGAGGCATTTTTAATTTACTGTCCTTGAGTGCATCTTTCTTGTGTGCCCTGCTAAAAACCGTTTAGTTGTTGTTGTTGTTGTTGTTGTTGTTGTTGTTGTTGTTGTTGTTGTTGTTGTTGTTGTTGTTGTTGTTTTTCGCCCACGAGAGAGAAAGGTCCGAACACCTCTGCGGATTTTCTGTTATCAGTTCGCAGAGGGAATAACTACTGCATTTTAAATCCCTTAATTAATCAACACTTTGTTGACTGCTACTAAATAAAGCAAAGAGATCTACTTTACTCCTTGTAGTATGATTATAAGGAATTGTGATTTTAAGTCTCTTAGAATATTATTTTTCACTTCATTTCGTCTACGTAGATCACGAAGGTGAAGTTGGTTTCTAATTCCAGCTTCCGATTCGGGAAATGGCTAAAGGGCGATTCCACTTAATTTTTCACTACCTTCCGCATCTTTAATCGACTTTAGTTTAAAAACTACAACACCTCGACTCTTCAAACCTGGACTGGATTATTCTGCTCTAATAGCAGAATATTTAGAACCATGTTTGTGATTTGTGAAACTTTTATCTGATTTGTGAAACTGCAAGAAAGGGCAATTATTACCTTATTTTTCGGTCTCAGAAAAAAAGTTTCACAAATCCCAAACATGGCTTAAAATATTCTGCTATTAGAGCAGAACAATCCAGTCCAGGATTGAAGTGTCTAGGTATTGCAGTTTTGGAATTAGATCAGTTCTAGTATGATTCAAATGCAAAAAGAGGTAAAATCAACCTTTATTGAAGTTTCACAAATCAGAAAAATGTTTCACAAATCACAAATATGGTTCTAAATATTCTGTTGAGAATAATCCAGTTCTCAACAGAACTAAATGTCTAGGTGTTGGAGTTTTGGAGCTGGAGCAGTTTTAGAGTGATCCAGATGCAAAAAAGTGGTAAAATCAACTTTTATTGAAGTTTCACAAATCAGATAAAAGTTTCACAAATCCCAAACATGGTTATAATATTCTGCTATTAGAGCAGAATAATCCAGTCCAGGATTGAAGAGTCTAGGTGTTGTAGTTTTTTAAACTAAAGTCCATTAAAGATGCGGAAGGTGCTGAAAAATTAAGTGGAATCGCCCTTTAGCCATTTCCCGAATTGGAAACCAACTACAGCTTTGTAGAGATACAGCCCTATGGTTTAGTTAAGAATGGGACACTTGCCATTCGGGGAACCTGGCGGGCATCTGTTCAAAAATTATAAACCAAAGTGTAATGGAAGTCATGACCAGCCCTTCAAATTATGTATTTTTTTAGATTCACATTTGCACACTCTGATGTTTATTTTCGAGTGACCATTTCCAGCTACATTTTTAATTCATGTTAAGTTGAACCCACTTTCATAAGTTTATGAACTGTAGATTCACTTTGTGAACGTGAATAATATAATCCGCAGAGTAGATTCATAATTGTTAGTATATGTTTAAGCAAAACGGATAAAGATTTTAGATTCCTGAAACTGAAAAGGAAAGAAAAATTTTAAGTGGCGTAAAACACAACATTTAACTATGTAACAACGCTAACTGCGATGTATTTAAATCTTGGTTTAATTTGATTGATCAGCACAAAGGATTTTTTTTTTGTATTAGAATTTTGGAAGCTGGGTATAGTTGGGTCATCAAATAATATCCTCGATTACAACGTTTTACTTTTGATAATTAAAGTAATTCATAAAATATAGCTGTAGCATTTTTTTCTCTGTCAAAGCTGGCTATATTAAACTTGTTCATCTGTTTTATTCTAGAATGTCCAATCACAGAGGAAAAATTGCTGGACTCTTTATCTGCACTGTATTACTTGCAGGCTACCTTTCTTTGTACACCAGGTGTGTACCAAAAGTTAAAATCTCTTTGAGATTTTAGCACCAAAGATTATGTTTGTTTTTTGACCAATGATGTTTTTCAATTAACTGCTTTTCTTTCTTATACTAATTATTCTTTCTGTAGGCGTTTCAGAGTCATTACCTTTATCAAAGGACTGCATGTGCCAAGGAAATCAACACCAACATTCATAACTGATTTGGATGACAAACTTAACTTCAAGTAAGAGAACTTTAAGAAGAGTATTTCTTTTGCAAAACACTTTTATTACTCTGCTGTTCTCTGAGAAAAAGAATCATCAGCTGGGTAATGGGGCAACCTCTTTATGGTACATCAGTTTCAGATAAATGTTCAGTTTGGACATTCAGATTTGCAGTAGTTCATTTCAAAATGGCTTTAGCTGAATCAGGTTGGATGGGAAACATTTGAGAACAGTCATTTTTCAAATCTCTTAGTACAGCAGCAAAAAAAAAAAAGTGACTTTAGAGTGACCTGACCAGACTGTCTTGTTCTACATGCTTGCTGTTTCCTGACAAACTGCAAATGGGAAATCTTTTGGTTTTCTTTCATCAAGTAATTCCTTCCACAAAGCTTTGATCTGTGAAGCATTGCTAACTTGTTTGCAGATTTTTTTAGTACCAAGACAAAGTTAGAACAAGCTATTCATCTGACTTAAATTGATTGCCCAATATAGTTTGTTATCTCAGTTGATCACGAGCTGCCAACTTAGCTGCCTGGTCAGGTCTTAGTCTGGTATTGTGGCATTGTTCTGTTGAACTGCCAGGTAGCCACTCCCCTCTTCTGCACCTCTCCTTTTGTAATCGGAGAGTTCACACACTTTTGGTGTGACTAACCTGTTACTCCTGTTTGAAGAAGTGCCACCAGCAAACAGTGCAGGTAGTACATGTAAATCCAGAACTGTGAAAAGTTTTCTACAAACTGTGAAAGTCAGCCGGTAAGCCTCACAATGCTGTTGCTCATTCCCTGAATCTCATTGGAGCAGCACATGGACTCTGACTGATTGTTGTGTCTAATAGTTTTAATCTTATTGAAGTCAAGATAGTAAGTTTAAAAAAAAACTACACTTGGTGTTTATTGTTTATGGTAGAAAGTGAAAATGAATAAATCTTGAGTAGAATTTTGACTATAAAAATATATTTAGCAAAATGTTGATAAACATGCTAATTGGTGTAGAATTTTACTATAAAATATTTGCTATTTTTGATACTTTTGGAATAAATGGGGTTGGAAATATGTTGGATTATTTTGCAATGTATTTATCTTGTTAATTTCAAAATGTAATAGATGTTTCTGTTTCTCTTGAGGTTTTTCACGTATGTGGCTGGAAGGCTAAAAACTATGGTGACCATCATACAAAAATAAAGATGGATCAGCTAAATTGAAGGTTCTTTGAGTGAAATCCAGTTAAGTTTCATAGTAGAGACTATCCCTTTCAAGTGGGGAATCGCACAGTAAACCAAACCTGACAAAACTTGACAGGCATAATATTTTCGTCTTCAGCACAATGCTCCAAAAAAATTATCAAACCTTATTGGGGAGTTGTGTTATAATCTAACCTCTCTTCGGACTGCTTCCTGTCTAGTGGGTTCTTTTATCTTCTTGATTTTGTGTTTTTACCAGTGTTGGCTAGCAAACATCGAAGGCTTCCACACAACAATTACTAACGCTGAAAATACACTCAGGATGACATTATATACTAACAAAATAAACTTGCAAGGTAATTATTGCACTCAGTTTAAGCAGAACAAAGGGGTTGATGGGAAAAAAATGCAAACCACAAGTTTTAGATTTTTATCAACAAAACACTTTTTACAACATGAAAAAAATACTTCCTCTTCAAAATGATATGGTCAGCTCTGTTGGTCTGTTCTATAAAACCTCAACACTGCTATAAAAAGTGTAATATTCAATCTTGGAACAGAACACACACCAAATTGATGTCGCAGCGTATTAACTTGTGTAGCAAAGCTGCAGAGAGTATCATCATGGCTGGTGTTTGCTCCTTTCAAGACCTGTACAGATCTACGGCTAGGTAGATGTCGGAATGCATTCTGTTTGCAAAAACCACTCACCACAGAGACAGTTTCTTATTCTAGGCTGTTTCTTTAATGAGCCCAATGAACAACTCACAATACTTGGTTCCTCTGTTGCGAAGTAAAAGAAAAAAGAAACATTTTGCATTGTCATATAATTGTTTTGTACTTTATCAAACAATTGGCTGCGAATACTTTAACATATTGTTCCTTTATCTTTGTGTTTGGCATAAAGTCTGTATACTTATACAGACTTTAAGTTTATACACTGACGCTTGAAAATCAAAGTCAGATTCCTTGTTTATGTGAACTAAGTTGGCCAATAAAACAATACTGATTCTAATTCAGATTGTGTATACACTGCATTGTATACAAATGTCCATATCATCAGATATGTCTTCAGATATATGATGTCCTCAATATTCAACCACAATACAAACTATAAAAACAGTATCAGGCAAAACAAAAGTGCAGAAACACTAAATTCTGGTCTTGCATACTCCTGGTAATCAGATGGTCTTCAAATGCATTATCAGGTGGATCTGTGCATGCTTCAAGTCAAATCAAGTCAAGGTTATTTGTATTGCACATCTCAGAAACAAGGCAGCTCAAAGTGATTTTCATTTTTTCAAGTCACTACAAATATACAATTTAGGTTTTGAACAGTCAGATAGAAGTACTTGTATTTAAGCTGATAGAGAATGGGACAGTAACACATGTAGCGTGTGAGATACTTTTAGGGACTTCAGAAAATAGCTTTCACTTTAGAAATCACTAGCAATCACATTGAGAAGCAGAATCTACAGTAGTTAGTGGTCAGGGTGATATGCATATCTATTTGTACAACTTTTTATCACTTCTTGTTTTAATCGGCACACAGCTCTCTGTCTAATCTTGCAATATATTTACACTTGAGATGAGATAACATTGGAAGTCTTTCTTCTTAACCAACACTGTTGTCAGATTGTGAATAATCAACTTTGCACCTGACTGACTGAATTCTTGAGCCAGAGAGAGGACCCTGCATAATGTATTTTAATATTTATTGATTAATGTTGCTATGCAGTGTTAGACTTGGAAGAAAATACCACAAGATCCTCTTTCTGCTCTGGGTAGACTAAAGCTTCCTCTTTAAGTATGCAAATCTTGTTTTGTGGTCATATGTGTGACTATCAGCAGTTTTAAGTTGACATTTTTGAAGCTGACAGTTTTATAAATTTAATTTAGTCTGTTAAACTCATCTCTGGGTTAAATTTTAGAGAACTCAGTGGAACCCTTGACTGTAAGAGAAAGACATTTTTACAGTTTTCAGTTCACATACATACGTGTCTTCAGACTAGATAAAAGTAGTAAAGTTAAACTCTGGTTTTAAGAATTACTTTTCTCGCAAAAAAGCATAAAAAAAAAATATAATTAAAATAGTATTTATTGTCAGACTATGGAAAATTTAGGGACTAAGGTTGAACTTTTTTAACTTGATGCTTTAGATAACTATGTTAACTTCCTGTTAACCTGCATGCTAGGCTAAACAGGGACTGGTAAACACACTGGATGTGTCAAAACAGTGACAGACTCCTATTGGCTGTGAAATCTTTTTGGTTGCCTTCTGCAATGTCTCAACACTTTCTTTTTCTCTCCGTAACTGGATTCGTTTTTCACAAAGATCTTGGTGAAAGATAAGTGTTAGACCACTGCGCATATTTCCTCAGCAAATTCTAAAAATTGTCAATGGAGTTTAAACCTGGATTCTTTAGTTACACATTTAAAGGTTCTAAATTGTGTATGATTACACTCAACATTCAGCAAACGTACTAACCTTATGTAGAAATCTTTGAAAATACTTATTAAGTGCATTACTTTTTCAAATGAATGAGAGAGGAGTATAATTACATTTGTTGACTGACAACTATATAGAATAGTTTTTTAATCGAAAAATAACTTGGACATGGCTCTCATTTGATATTTTCTTTTTCCTCTACCCTCATTGACATTTATGAAGGATTCTCATGTGGAAGCTCAAGGTTTCTTTGTAGGTATTGTTGCCTGCCCAAACACCAGTACCAAACTTTGGCAAGATTTCTGAATCCTTACTTTTGATTAAAAAAAAATTTGCAAACCTTTTGATTTTTTTGACAGATTTTGTATTTATAGGTTGACATTTTAAAGCTATTCTTTCATCAAGACAGACTTGCTTAACACTATAATGACTGAATCTGAGGCAGGATGTAGTTCTTATTCTGTCACAGTTATTTCAAATTAAACATAATAAACTGCTTAATGTAATGTTTTATGTGTCCGAGTTGCTTGTTATTTCTTCAAACAGGGATTTATAGTAGACAGCAGCTGTAAACATATAGAGATGCATTTTCTTCTTTGCTTTTACTTTAGATCCCCTTCTAACAATCATGCATTGTCTGCATGACATTGGTCCTTCAACATTAGTAATTATTATTTAAGTATTCATCACTGTGAATTACATGTTTGACAACCATATAGACTGAGTTATACAGCTAACAGATGATGACATAGAAGACCTTTCAGTACACACTGTGCCTCGCAGAAATGTCCATACACCTTCAATTTATTTTTGTTATGCTACACTACGAGTGTCAAACTTTTGGGGGATATTTTGTGTAAACTAAAAATTGTGCATATCTTTGTCAGGTCTTGGATTGTGTTGGGTTGTTTTGAGTCGTTTTGGGGTTTGATTCTAGTTTCAATATTCTGTGTTCCTTAGTCTCTTAGTCTTATTTCTGTTTTACTTTAGTTCAGTGCTTTTAGTGATTCTAGTTTGTTTGTTTCTTGTGTCTCGTTATTCTTTGTAACTCTAGTTTAATTATGTTTCTTATATCTTCTCATTCTTTAGTTAGATTTATTTACTCTTTTCCACAGTCTCCCCTCACACCAGCATCAGTTAACCAATCAGCCCAGGTTGATTATTGAACAGTCACTCTCCCAGTACTTAAACATTTCTGCTTCTCTCACTCTTTGCTGGCTCCTCCAGTTATCTCCTTGTTTTCCTGTTGATTCACTGCTGTTATTTTACCCAGAATTCCTGTTTTGTTCAGCTCTGGGTCCCTATTGTTCCTGTGTTTATTTTTTGTTGTTGTTTTTTTGTAAGGCTTTGATATTAAGCATTCATAATCAACTTCCTGTGTCTGCTGGTCCTGCATTTGGGTCCTACTTCAACCAACGCACCGTGGCAGTTTCTTTGTTGTTGTTGTTTTCACAAAGGAAAATCTGAAAACAGTGGTGTGCATTTGTATTCAACCTAAGTAATTTAAATATACATATGTGTTTTTGCAAAACTGCAAAAGACTTGAATGGGTTAGCTATTATAACTTGTCATTTACTAAGAATTAAATGATAAGTTTGCACATGAGAAAAGAAAATTCAGATTACGATTGAAGGATGCTTCCTTTTTACATCCCAATAAACCTGAAATTGAGTACACAGGCTGAGATAACAGACCCCTCCCTTTATACGCCTCCATTTACATATGCAAAAAAACGGAAATAAGTCCTGGAAGTTTGATTCTTCCAGGGGTGAGGTCAGAGTTCATGTCTTCTCATGGGAGAGAGAGAAACGAAATTAGATTGAGTAATAGAGTCAAACATTACTTTTCTTTGAAAACACTATTTTGCAAAAGTAGACATCCATTAGTGATGTAAGTAGAAGATAATTGTATTTATTTAGCACCTTTCAGAGCTGGGAATGACGTCACACCTAAGTTAACATTCCAGTTAACCTAGTCAGAGAAGTCAGGATTCCTACATGATGACGCCCAGATAGCCTCTTAACAAGCATTGTTTTAAACTGTACTTTCCACATGCAGAAACCATTTTTACAAGTTTGCCTCGTGAAGTTAACATGTTCAACACAATGAAAAAAGCAAACAGCTGGTCCAACTTTAAAAAAATTCAGTTCTTTCAAGTAATCAAATTAAGTTTATCCAGGTAAATATACTATGTTTAAGATTTATGAAAAGTAATGTGATAATGATGAGTTGTTCTGTTTGTTGTTGTTTTTTCTTATTTCAGGGCCAGACCACATGTTCAGACTCAGACTTCCTGGAACGCACCTATTATGTGGGAGCTGATGATTGATAATAATCTTTATGACAGAAAGCACAAAGAAGCCAATACAGCTGTGGCCCTCACAGTTTTTGCTGTTGGAAGGTTTGTTTCTTTATGCGTTTTTAAAACATAACATGCTGTGTGGGAGATGGGAACTATTTTCCTGAAAGAAAACCACAAAGGGATTAATAAAGTTTCATGTACACCTTATTATTTCTTGTGCTTGATGTTTGGGGTATTAAATTACAAGATTAGCTTGTGAGCTGTTTCAGCACTGAAGAAGATACACATTGTAAGTGTTCAGCATATTTCTAACACATTTCTGTGCTTTAAAATGAAAAATAATCTTAAAAATAACATTTGTAGAAGAATGTTTAGTCAAGTAGTTTTGATACTGGGAAACAAATTAATACATTTTAGCTATAGTTTTATGTAGTTTACAGTTGTTTCTGTATTATTTGTCACATATTTTATTGACTGAAATCGTCTCCTTGCCAGTATCCTTTTGGAAAGAACAAGTCCACACCAACTACTTCACTTCATGTCAGTGGTGTACATTTTTGTAGCACATGTAAAACTTACTAACAGATAGAGCTGGGTATGTAAAAAATGAAAATACAGCTAATATTGACTTTTTCTATTTGAAAAAAGGATTTGCATGTGTGTTTTTTGTCCACACCCAGACCTGCCTACTAAAAAGAATATATTATCATTTGCATCTCTTCCTTTTCAACTTTGTTCCGGGTTCTTGGTCACATATTTCATTAACCAATCTCTTTTTTTTTTCATATAATCGTTCACTCCAATGGAGAGACTGTTTTTGTGTGTGGAAAAATCTGTCTTCACTGTCTGTGTTTAGCTGCAAACCAAATCGACTAAAAAGTATTTATATTGAAAAAAAGGTTTTAGTTGTATAATCTCTGCTCTAGTGGATTTGACTGAAAACTCTTTTTATCAGAAAATTGCACTTTAAACAGCTGTCTAAGTATGATAAAAGCAGACTGTGCTTTATTAATGCTTAACACTTATTATTATTATTTTTTACTTTAAACTATAATGAAATATCCATTTCAAATTTTAAAGATGATGCATTCATTTGTGTATGCGAACATTTAAGATACAACAGAAATCAACTGATCTTAACTATTATAGTTCATGCCATAGAAAAAGAGCATTTATATTTTCTATCTATGATTAGAATACTGACCTACAGTAACTATTCACCTTTCTATGTCTCTGCTGAAGGTATCTGGAAGCCTATCTCAAAACATTCCTGACTTCAGCAGAAGAACATTTCATGCTGGGATTACCTGTGACATATTTCGTATTTACGGATTTACCAGAGAAGGTCCCAGAAATTACCCTTGCTCCTCAACGAAACATCAAGATTGTCAAGGTAGAGAAGCACAGCAGGTGGCAAGACATCTCTATGATGCGAATGAAGATAATATCAGAAGTAATCGACACAGTTCTCCAGCGCAATTTCACTTATGTCTTCTGCTTTGATGTGGATCAGATATTTAATGGCAGATTTGGCTCTGAGGCTCTTGGGGAGTCAGTAGCTCTACTGCATGCTCACTATTACAAACTCCCAAAGGACAGGTTCACATATGACAGAAATCCGGAATCCAAAGCTTGCATAGATTCTGAAGGAGATTACTACTACCATGCTGCAATTTTTGGAGGAACATGTGAAAAAGTAAAGGCCTTGGCAGATTACTGTTATGTCAACATCATGGAAGACAAATTGAAAAATGTAGAGGCTTTATGGCACGATGAAAGTCACTTGAACAAGTACTTTTGGCTCTACAAACCCACCAAGTTGCTCTCTCCTGAGTACTGCTGGGATAATAGTATTTCCAATACAGAAGACATACTCATCAAGCGCCTAGTATGGGCCCCAAAAGACTATGAGAAGCTTCGTACTCGGTAACGTGCATAAAATATAAAAAGCAAAAAAGGGTGATGCAATATTGGAAAGAAAAACAATGTTTACACAACTTGATTTTGGTTTATCTAAAGAATTTGCTACTTCAAAGCTTCAACTCTCATGGCAAGCTGGTAAAGTTTCTTTGGAATCAGAGTTTTAGTCGTAGGTCGCTGTTATCCTAATAAAAACAGTTTTTCTCGTTATTCTTGTAAATGTCAGGTGAAAGCAATCCTTTGTTTACACTGGTTAACATCAATTAATCCAAGTTTATTTAGTTATTTATTTAGTATTTATTTACTAAATAAATAAATAATAAACTTTGGTTTATTACTAAACTTAAGTTTAGTAATAAACTAATACACTTGGACTAAAGTACTTGGACTAAAGTGTGATAGGCTGTGATTCTCCCTCCTGCCTATCACAGCTTCACCTTTTTGTGGATATTTTTGTGACACAAAACTACAAATTATGAATAGTCAATCAGCGTATTTGCTTTTTTTTTTTCATAGTGCATATCGGAAATATTTCAAAGAAAAGAAGAGCTGTTTGTTTTACTTGACACTAATTGGCTGTTTCTAAATTGGAGAAGATAAGGAAAAGTGTACATTAAGGTTTCACTGGGCAGCACAATTTTACAAAACAAATAGAACATTTACTGAAAAGTACAAGGAAAAAAAATTACAGAAAAATAACAATTAAATATGAAATGAAGAAGTGGATTAATCTATTGCCATCAGTTACATCACAGTAGAGAAATCAAAGTTTTCATAATATAAGCAATTTTCAGACAGAAATGAATGTCCATAATGCCTTTTATATGCAAGGAAGCAAATTTACTGAATGCAACTTTATTTTCTGCGGACACTATTTCCATTATCAGCACTGCTGTTAGCTAATAGATCAGCTGTAGATTAAAAAAAGGCTATCTGGAAGTATGCTCCAGAATAGGGAATTTTTTTTTTTTAAGGTAAAACGTTTTTTGTTGAATTTCTTTTCAATGAAAAAGACATTTTCTCACAAGACATGATTTTATTTATCAATGTAAATGAAAGTGCTAAACAGTCAAGTGACTATTCCCTGGATTATGTAGTTAATTTTGGCCAAGAGGTCATATTAGTTTGAGAAACTGGAAACGTCTGTCTGCTTCCATCAGAGCACTTTAAACAAAGAAAGAGCCTATGAGCATGAACCTTCATGCTCATGCTCATGCATGTTGAGCATGCATGCTCAACATGTTGCAAACATGTTGAGCAACATGTTTGCTCAAAGGGAAGAACACCCACCCAGGCTCAGAAACAACAAAAGGTGTTATTGTCACAAAGCCTTTTAACAAGAGATGATGAAGTGAACATGTGCCAACAGATGAAGGACTAAAGTCTTTAGATGAAGAACTCAGCTAAATGTACAGATAAAATATTGGACAGTTGAAGTTTAATTCCAATGGGAATTAACCCACGAATTACATAAAATGTAGAAGTTACGTTCTTATTTGCTTTTGAGTAAGTTTAGATCACTGGGTAAATAATGAAAATATATTGATGACATAATCCAAAACTGATAAGGTGTTTTTAATGCATTCCGTTTTCTTTTTTTTTTTTCATATTGGTATGTTGTTGTTTTTTTTGTTTGTTTTTTCATGTGGTTGTTTGAAACAACTTTGCCTTTTCTGATTCCTTTGGTAATGTTTTTTGTTTGTTTTTATGGAGTTTTTACTTTTTTTGTTTGCATGTGTGAAGTTTTCATTTCAGTTTTGCTTCCAAGAAGATTTTTTTAACTTAAATTGTGAATTTGCTTATTAGATTTAATTTTGTCTTTAATATTCTGAGAATTGTACAAAACCTGTAAAGCTCTAACTCTACTGTATAATGTTTTTTATAGTTGATTTGTTTTTTTGTTTTTTTTTGTGGGTGTGAATTAAAGTTTAACATTTAAAATACAGTATGTCTTTCAAAGTCCACCATGTATATCTTAACCAACATGAAATTTACTTTATTAAAGTTGCAGTAGGGAGTTCTGAGAAAACAGTGGACTTCCCTTTACCAGGAACAAGCACACCTTAGAGGCGTCTGCCCCTTTGTGTCTGCAGCTGAAAACAAAAGGATTATAAAGTCATACAGTAATCGGGATTCTGAGAAAACAAATCTCTTCTCTTGAATTCAAGGTTCAAGTAACCTCTTCATATAAGATTTCAAACTCGCCCCATGTCTCCCTAATCCAGGAGAGGTTCCCTGCTTCCTGTGGTCTGCCATTTCTAAACAATTTTAAGTAACTCCACCCTCAAGGACATTTTACAGCAGGAGTCCCTACCAAGAGCCAAATCTCAGGATCACAGTTGGAAAGTAAATAGTTATGTTTACTCAATTACATTTACTTGAGTAACTTTTTTTTAAAAAGTACTTTACGGAGTATTTTTACTATGCCGTACTTTTTTACTTCAACTTAAGTAATTTTATTATGAAATATTACTAATCTTACTTGAATAATATTTCTGGATTCTCTACCCACTGAATGAAAAACAAAATAGGTATTAGAATAAAAAAAACTAATGTTTTAATCAAAATTTCACCACTTGCAGTTTTTAATAAGGTTTCATAATCTTGAAAGAAAATGATTTTAGTTTTTGTTTCTTACATGTATTATTGTCATTTTGATAATTAAAATACCAAAATTTCCACTTAATATTGTGGTTCATCTGATGATGCAATTTTTAAATGTTAAATGATTGATAATTTGATCAGTTACTCAGTACTTGAGAAGATTTTTTACCAAATACTATTTTACTTGAGTAATTTCTTGTACATGTAACCCGCAATTAGTCAAGAACTTTTATTTTTGCGGGCCCACTTCCTGTGTTGCCCCAAACTCTGCCAGCTTCTTTAAAGCCCCCCAGTGTGCAGTTTGAACATCCTCACCTGTTTCCACTGTGATTGTGGCTTGCTGCTAGCGTTTTCCACACAAACTGATCAAAATCTTTGAATCTACTGATTTGATTGCTTGAATTGTTGGTGGTGTCACCTGGAACGTCACCTGGATTCTGTCACAGCTGATAGTGGCTAAATATGCCCCACTCTCTTTGAGAAGGTCAGGGTTTTTTTTCCCTGTTGGATCAGATCCTCATCTGGATCTGAAAATGCCAGCTAGAAAAAGGACAATGAACTTTATGATTTTGGAATTAATGTATTCTGAGTTAATTATCTGGTCTCTCATCATGCTGCTGTAATTGTCTGTTTTTATTCAAATCTCTTAATATAAACCAAAACTAAAACCATTGCCTCCTGTTTTTAATTCACAATTCAGGCTCCTTTAAAGGACACTCTTCTGATGCTGCTTTTGTAGCTGCAGTTAGCTAGCTGCCTATCCCTTAAGTGTTAAATACGGCTACTTTTTACTTTTACTTGAGTAGCAATATGTCGAAGTATCTCTACTCTTAATGGATTCTCTACCCACCTCTGATCAGTATCATTGAGGTACACAAACCGCCTCTTTATGTTAATGTCGCAATTCAATGGAGGTGATTGTTTTTTGTTTCCAGTCTATGTATTGATGCCAGACACATAGAACTTGGTGTTTTAGAACTTAATGGGAATGTGGAAGACAATGTTATTGGCCAAAACAGTGCCAATTGGACAAGTCACCATCAAGTGTAGGATATACAGAGATGATGCTTCGTCTCTGCAACCATTCTGCATTGGTGAATGAGTGGGTATGGATCTTGACTTCTTTACAAACACCCTCAGTCACTTCATCCACATGGATGACATCAACCAATATATCAAGACAGAATGATCAATCTGTGTCCATATTGATCAATTCCAATTTTTTGTGAAATCACATTTTTTATTTTTTTGCATAACCCCACAGCCCACATTGATTAATATGCAAGCTGTAGTTCACATGTCCAAATATATGCGACTTGTATGTGATCTCCTGTGTGAACTGCAAACAACCTAAAAGACTGTCCTGCATGCGCAATAGAGGATGCACTAGTGTCACAAGTGTTCTGAAGTGTTTGCTGAAGTAAACGTAGATAGTAACAGTGGAGAACGCCTTGCGATTTCAAAGTTGTTTTCCAACAGAAGCCAACACATTAACAACTTAATGCATTTCATCCATCATGGTTGTTGTTTTTCTTTCTGATTCTGCATAACAGCATGCAGAATAATGATGTTTGTCGAGTAAAGATTGGATATTTGCATATCAAAGCAAAAATGGGATCTGTGTTGTTAGAACTGTTGTGAAAAGATCCAATACAGGTTGCATATAGGCAAAAAAAATCAGATTTGGGTCACTTCAGTCTGCAGTCTGAATGTAGCCAAGTTTAATGCAATCCAATTTTGTATTAAAATGTTATAAATGTCTGTGTCAACATATTTTCTGTCCTGCCACACTGTTTGTCGAGTTACATCAGAGTAAATGTGTTGATATGTGGCTGAATGATGGCTCTATAATACGACAGGACACAAATCTGCTTTAACAGTTTTAAATCAAGAATAGTTCACAGCTGAAAAAGATCCAAAACAAAAGAGAAATTTCACTTACAACACATTGAAACAGTACAATATATCCTTCATAATTACAAATATTACATTACTATTTATATATGGCATTTTTTTTTTTTTTTTTTTTTTACATCTTTTTCTATCATTTCCACTGCAGTAAACTCTCTGTTACCTTGACTGGCTCTTGAAAAATAAGTTTGGACAAAAGAAAGTCAGCTAGACTTTTATGTTGAAAATGACAGAAATGTAACTGTTGAGCTGAACAGAAAAGTCCAGTAATCTTCAAGTATTTATCTTTAGCTTACATACCTTTTTTCTTTTGTAAAATATACAATGCAAAAACCCATCTGTAAAATTATGTAATTAGACATTAGACAAGATGAAGGAAAAAAAACAAAACATTTTAATGTCATTATGTCACTTTGCTTTAACTACTGTACGCTAAAAGCAAGACACCATAAGATAAAAATACTGTAGTTATCCACTGGTTTTCTGTAATGATCACCAAGGCAATTTGTATATTTTAACATACACCTCCAAAAAGATTACTTGTGTCAGATAATAGGCGACAAAAAAAATAATTATGGTGCAAAAACTGAGTATCTTGATATTTTTGTTTGACAGCCAGGGCTCTTTACTTTCCATAACATTTTGCGTCTTTTTGTGAAGCTATGGTAAAAACATGCCAAATGCCTTTACATAAATGATTGGTATTATCTTCACTTCTATTCATTTAAAATATTTTCCTTTGTTTGGTGTCCCTGTATTAATGTCAGCACCCTGCAACAATAACACCTGGGTAGTTTCTGTCTTAGGTCGAATATGTCAGACCAACCTGTCCTCTAAAGCTGCATTGTCTTTTCTGCCATTTCTCTTCGGGGTAATCAGAAGATACCTAATGTTCATTTCCTGTTCAACTTGTTCTACAGCTTATACAGCAGTTTCCTGTTTCCAGAGAGGCTGGCATTTAGGGTGTGTCTTTCAACAAAGAACATGTGTGTTCTTGCTGGCATTGGTAAGATTTAAATTTGCCTTTACTTTAACGCTTGACAAGGTGAAATGAACACCTTATTGTGGTGTCAAGACGCTTATCTTTATTATTCGTTCTTGCACAAATTGCCACTCCATGCCTTTATGTTTTAAATTCAGTTATTTATTCTTAAGTGGACAACAAAAATATCCATCCATCTTCTGTTCACCCTTGTCCTTAGTGGGGTCGGGAGGTGCTGGTCCCTATCTCCAGCTACGTTCCGGGCGAGAGGCGGGGTACGCCCTGGACAGGTCGCCAGTCTATCGCAGGGCAACACAGAAACAGACAGGACAAACAACCATGCACACACACACACCCACACACACTCACACCTAGGGAGAATTTAGAGAGACCAATTAACCTGACAGTCATGTTTTTGGACTGTGGGAGGAAGCCGGAGTACCAGGAGAGAACCCACGCATGCACAGGGAGAACATGCAAACTCCATGCAGAAAGACCCCGGGCCGGGAATCGAACCCAGGACATTCTTGCTGCAAGGCAACAGTTCTACCAACTGAGCCACTGTTCAGCCTCAACAAAAATATGATTTGGGTAATTTATATTTTTGAGCAGAACCAGGTAGCCCCACCCCCTCTCAAAAATCACTTTGTGCCTTTAGAATATTTTTTTTCTTGTGATTAATAAACAGTTGTTATTTTCAACCATATCCATCCAAATCAAAACACAGTTGGGGCATTTTGGAAACTCTGAATATGACAACAGAATATATTAATTTGATCTAATCTGTAAAATGTAATATAATAAAAACTAAATGTCAACAAGCACAAGTAAAAAAAAAATTAGTTACTTGGTTGCATACATTTATTATAAGTTTAATACAATTTAGCATCTCTTTACTTGTTGTCCAGCCCAGCTGAGATATATTTACACTGACATAGCAGATGGATATTTAGAGAACAAATCTTTTAAATTATATTTTACATTCACACCTGCATGGTGTTCAAACAGATGTCAGAATGTTTTAATCCTCTCAAGTAATCTTGTTTGATTTACCCAATAGGGGAAAAAATTGTTTTGTCTAATAAGTTATTTTATCAGGTTTACCTTCAAGAGCTAGGATATTGTACAGCAAATGTAATATGGTGGCATAAAGAGCCAGTTACAGTGAAACACTTCAACTTCTTAATCCTCAGTCAAACCCGTAAACTAAATACACTCGGTGGCAAAATATGTTCACTGAGAAAGTTTAAAATTAATTGATATAAAAGAGGCACTACTAGTGAAGATAAGAAGACAAACAGAATTTGTTCCTTTGCTGGCACCTCAAGGAACAGATTGGGTCACATTTAACAAAGTGTGTTTGATAGTCAGGAAAAGCAAAAAGTGAAGCATTGACTTAACCTTTATGGAACATAAATTACAGCTGCTTAGCTTTGCCCTGCATTGTCAGTCAAAGATGTTCTTTACCCTACACAGTAATCGCACAGTGTTATTGGTTTTTTAAATTGATGTAGATCCTTGGAATATTTTTTTCAGTACAACTCAGCTACGTCTAGAGAAGATGGTGATAACACTGCAGACTACAAAGTGTAACGACAGAATCTGTAAGACCATTTTCTTTGTTTTGGATGCAGGTCAGCCGGTATACTTCGTCTTCTCTGCACTCAAAAGTTGTATACAGACATAGAGCCTGAAACCTGTACACTTTTAGCATCCTAGCCCATTTAATCAGGTTAACAGCAACTGGAATGATTCAAGAAAAACAAATAGGCATCTACTTGCCTGTTCATTTCACTCTGAAACATAATTTCAGGCATTTTCCCGCAGATTAACTTACATCCGACCCATTCAGTGTGTTTGATAAAATGTGAACCAAGTTCATTTCTGTCAAACATCATTATGACCCAGAATTCAGATGGAATCTTTTAGCTGGCTTTCAAAACCTTATTTTACGGTGGCTTGTGGATATAATCTTATACAAGGTTTCCTAATAAAAAACAATAAAAATACCTGCACTGTTTTTTATTTGAGTTAATGTACACTCTGAATGGTGTTCATTATCTTACTGTTGTAGTGGTACAGCGCCCTCATTTTTTAAAGACAAAGAAACTTGATGAAGTTATTTTCGGAAGTAAGTTACTATTTTTTGCCTTAGGTGCATTTGAAATGTGAAGTAATCTAGTGCTCTCATGACGGAGCTGCTGCTACAGGCTAAGTATTGTTCCCACTGCTGCAGAAGTACATCACTTGTGCTTTGCATTCATGGACTCCACCTTTTAACTCTCACCTTTGCATATTTTTTTCTCCTTTGACTCACTCCCATCCCCTACTCCTGAACAAATGTTAACCCCTTAATTATCACCCTGAAAATGCTTGCATGTTATCCAATGGTTCCATGAGGACATCGGTGTCCTTATGACAGCTAAGGGGTTTTAAATAGTCATTGTGTGTTTGTTACACATGTTAGAGTCATTGTTCTTCTTATTCCCTTTTAAATATTTGTCCTTCATGCACATTTATGTTATGATACAGTGTACTGTACAAGGCTGTGGTCAAAGGCGGGGTTACTCCAGATAAATGTCTTCTGTTGGACACGAGAACTCCACAAACTCTTTGTAGTACAACTGGAATGCTTTCCTGAAGAAGAGAAAAGAAGAGCCGTCATTTCTTACCTGTATTTGAATTTGCACACTCAAATTTTTGAATGGGAGCATACAATTTGAATTAGAACTAATTCCAATCTTCACGTATATGATGGACTACTGAAATTAAGTATTGTTTGGTGTGGTTTGGTTTTTACTCATGTTATTAGTTTTGACATTTTCTGTCATTTTCTTCTATATAAAGTTTTAAAATAGTCTTATCACTTTTACCAAACTTAATGTTATTTTCTGTTTTATCATTTATCTACTGTGACATTGTGAAGCACTTTGGTCTGCTGAGGTGGTTGTAAATGTGATATATAAATAAACTTTGACACAACTTCACTCTAATTCGCATGCAATTTAAACAAGAGAGCTGCTTCTTTTTACTATTAAATTTAGATTGTGACAGAAATGTGTGGATTGTATTTATACTGAGTTAAACAGGTTGCGTCAACAAATCACTTCGCTTACTCAACCTCGTCTGTTTTTTGCTAATATCTCTGTTGACATGTGAAAAAAAGACACTGAAATGCCTTTAATTTGAAACAAGCCATCAAGAGACTCACAATATCACCAACTACAGAAAAGCAATACACAAAACAATAGAGCGCTTTGCAAAAGTACTTATAACCCTTAAACTTTTTAAATATTTTGCCACATTAAAACCATAAACTCTAATGTCGTTTATTCACCAACACTGATAGATAAACCATTACTTCCTTGCATAAAAGGTATTATGTCATATACCAATAAGTGGTTAAATAAAATAAAGATAATACAGAATGGTTATGAATTGGAAGGAAATGGGTAAATATTTAATCAGAAAATGGAGAACGTGACAGGTCAATATTTTACCAAAGCATCATGTGAAGTGATGTACTGCTTCTAGTAGAGTTGCTAAAGGGGTCAAATTCATTAAGTGGTACTTCATGAAACAAAATAAAAACCTTTACTTTAAAAGTGTTAAAAGGATTTGGGCCCTTTTTGAATTCACAAAATGGCGTTATACCTTTAAGTCTTTTGTGAGTGTGAGTTGCCTGTGGACATCAGTTTCGAAATCTCTTCATGTATCCTCAATTGGACTTTAACTGGGCCATTCTAACTCATAAATATGGTTTTATCTAAATCAGGGACAAATTCTAGTTCTCAAGCATCAGTGCCCTTCATGTTTTATTTTGTTTGTACTCCAGCTAAGCTGATGCAAATAAAAGTATTACTTCCTCATGTCAGCTCGTTCTTCAGAGGCATGTTATTACACCGTGTATTTCGCTCCCTTGTGTTGGAAATATCTAAAGCAAGCAAGCAAGCAAGACCCTGCTAGTTTTCAACGGACTTTGGACACCATTAATCTGAATCAGTTTGTTGTAAAATTATAGTGGTGCCGTACTCTTTCATTCTCAGATTAACAAAAATAAAATAACTTTTTTTTGGTACTAGTGTATTTGAACACTCAACACAGTCAGGGTGAGCAAGGGGCTTCCTACCTTCTGCATGGCTGCACACATTTCTTGGTAAGATCATATTGGTACCGTACTCTTTCATTTTCAGATTATGGCTTGAGTAACTGTGTGTGAGAGCTTTGAAGCCTCCGACATTGTTTTATTATTTAACTTTCACAACCTTATCCACGAACATGTAGACTTTATGCAGAAAGACACAAAGGCAGGATTTGAACCTGGGGCCAACTTGCACCATCATGCAGCCCCTCTATGTCCTAAAGACATTTATTTTCAAGTTTACTGGTTACACTGGATTTTGTTTGGGTATCGGAGTAAATGTGACTAAAAGTAACACTTTTCAGATTTTACTTTATTAAATTACTTGAAAATCATGTATAATGCTTATTCCACTTCGTGTATTTACTACATTACATTATTATAATATGGCAAAATGTGAAAAGGTCCAAGTGATATGGATACTTTTGCATGTACTGTGCATCAAAGAGTCTTTTTAAATAACTAACCTAAAGTTATCAGATGTGCAGCAACTTACCCAATTGACTCAGCAAGAGGTTTGGTGGAATTTTCAGACACAAATACGTGGCAGGCAAATCTCTGATCTGCTGGGTGCTTAGTGATAAAACCAAAATACCTGTAGGGTGAAAGAAACATCAAACAGGATATAATTAATAACTTCACATTTTTGATTTGTTTTCATATAGTGACACCTAGTGGCAATTTAAAGCTGCCACATATGGACAGTAAGAAAAGGGAAAAACTTACTTGCTGTTTTTAGGATGGTAGCCACAAAAAGAAACATTTTTTAATTGGAAGAAGTGACTGCACTCGTTACTCTGTTGACAAGATACAGGTAGAAGAGGGAGAATAACATTTCTGATTAAAATAAAAAACAATTTGATATGCTAGATTGCATGCTTATATTTTACATGGAAAGAAAAAAGTACCAAAAAGAGTCTTACTCTGTCACAAGCATAATAATCCTCTTGAACTGCAAGTTTAATTCCTTTGACGCTGATCTCCAGGACACAGAAGGAAGGTGGGTTGAACTTGACTGTCATTCGTCTGTTGTTGGCAATCTGAGGGACATGATTATGATTTACTTAATAATATTAATTAAAAATTCATCAAAGGTAAGTTTTTAGGTTAATACACATAATAAAAATAAAATAACCTTTTTTTGGTACTAGTGTATTTGTACACTCACAGGTAAACACAGCAAGGGGCTTCCTACCTTCTGCATGGCTGCACACAGAACATCATTTCCTTTGTGATACGGCACTTGGACTGAGCCAAGGAACTTCAAGCGGTATCTGTCCATCCACTCACTGCTCTTAACTGCAAAGAGAGGAGAACAAAATAGCAAAATGTATGAACAGAAATTAAAGGCAGGAGGAAAATAAACTGTCAAAAAGCAGGATTAGTTGGATTCATTCTTTACTTTAATATTTCTGATTGTACTGTACAACAAAATCAATTTCATTAACTACAAGGAGAAGAGCTTCCTAAATGCATTTCCACCAAATCTGATAGAACATTCTTTTTTCATGCAGGTATACATGAACCATCTTCATTCAAACATGTAAGTTAAAGATATTTTGATTGCAGCTCTTTCAAAATTACTGTTGTTTCAGAATCTGTGAGATGACAGCAAAAGTAAGAATAAAGCCATAGCAAGCAAATATAATATCACATCAAGTAAGCTGTTTCAAAGTTGTTCACAAGGTTAGAAAATTTAATAAATAAATATATTAAAGAAATATGTAGAAAGATTAGTGAAAAAATGAATAAGTAAGTAATCTGAAAAATAACTAGCTGTAAATTTATTGTGGCAGGTTGTTGGATAATGTTCTTAGCTATTTCATGTTGACATCAAGATAATTTTAACATCTGGATGTAACAGCTGTGAAAGTACCTTTGTAGCAGTCAGAATCCTTGTTCACCTCTATGGCGTAGTAGGCGGGGAAGATTCCATGCGCACCAGTTCGCATGTTGTAACCCTCGTACCAGTAATCCTCTCCCTGGACCTCCACCAGCAACGGGTCATCCACCTCCAACTCCAACTCATCATCATGTCGAGGCATAAACCTGTTGAAATTTGTTAAAATTCGACATTTAAATTGGTAACGGAAGAGCAATGACAGTGCAGCGAGTTGGGAGGTGTCAGGCCTCTGGGTTCCCTGGGCAGATACAGAAACCTAACAAAAAATTAGGTAGGAATTAGGAATACATTTTTTAGTGAAAATCAAAGCAAAGATGTCATTCTTCATAGCACTGTTTTAAAAGATTGAGATAAAACAAATACAGCTAAAGACAAGTCTTCACTTATTTTTCACAAGCTATCCTTACAACTGAAGCACAGCTTGATTCTACAGGAAGACAGAAAAGTAAGCTCCTTTTTGACATTGCTTCAAAAATATTCTGTATTTTTTCTAGATGATTGTTACCCAGTTTTTTCACACTGGGTAAAGCTGTTAAAGATGCCGCTAGTAATATGGGAAGGAAGGAATGAATATATGAATATAGTTTCTTTAATGCTTTTCATCTTTAATGCTAATGAACACTTATTTTTGCAGGGTAGTACAGCATTGTTTCACTGAAAAGAGCAATCTTACAAGACAAATTTTACATGTACTTTTCATAGCATGAGTCTAAAAACAAATACATATGAATTGACATAGAAACTTTGATAAACTTATAATAACCTAATTTCAACAAATCCATAGGTTATTAAATTACATTTCAGCAATTATGCCTGCAGTTTAAGTTTTTAATTATGTAGAATGTTTAATAATTTCCATCTAAAGCTGGACATTGAAAAGGCATGTAAATTTATCATAAACTTTATGCTAAAAGGGTTGCAAATTGGCTTCATACATGTGCATATCAAAGGAAAAGCTATTTTGAAGCACATCAGCTCCCCACAGTTATTAACTTCAGAGTGGGCTATGTAAGGACAATGCCCCCCATCGTATGATGTCTTGCTAGATAAAGACGCTCTTGTTCTGTTGGCTGCGTTGCTGTTGTTTTGGTCCCTGCTTCCCACTGCCTGGAACAGCCTGAGGTTTTCATTAGAAGCTGGAAGCACTCAGTGCTAACTGGAGTGAAATTGAAGCTTTTTTTCGCCATACTTTATGCAGAGAAAAGGACAACATAATTGCCATTCTGAGATAAAAATACAGACACAAGTCTTATTTGAATTTGCCACGACTGATGATTTATGACAAATATTTTTGGCCATCCTCAATGAAGATGTAATATTGTTAGGGCTGCAATTCATTGCAGTCCAACTACTCTAAGACACCTAATCAAAAAAATGTAACAAGAAACAATATGCAGATTATTTAATAGGCAACTTCAGGACATCAGACACAGTAAAAGGTGGCATTTTATTACTAAATAGCACATGATAGACTGCATTCAATTATATTTTAAATAGATTAATATTTGTTTCTGGTGTCTTGGAACATGGAAAAAATAGTCAAAATTTTCTTCTGATGAAATATTTTGCAATAACAATAAATGTACAATAATAGCCAATCTCTAGTTTGAATGAATTAAATGAGGAAATGTTCTTACTTTTTCTATTCAGTGTCAACAGTCTTTGCAGTATGTAAATAATGTCATGTCAACAGCAGCAATTCAAGTATGAGGACAAATGCAAAAATAATGTATAATTTAATACAGACTAGTTCATCCCTCATCCATGCAACTCTTTATAAAACCGATTGTTGTTTCAGTAGTAACATTTGAACTCAAAGTTACTTCCATTAAATATGATGAATGTGAAATTATATGGATTAGACAGAAATCCTTTTAGCACAGATATAGGTATCACAAAACAATGTTTGATGGGAACTGTGTGTTCTTGCCTTACCTGTATACTGCTCTGTGGGTCTGATCTTTTTCTTCCCCTTTTATGATACAAGAATATAAACCAAAGGACTCAGCACCTTCAATAACAAAAAAGAAATCAGAAATATGAGGAAAACTGACATAAAAATAAGCTTTTCAGATTACAGTGCCAGTTTTTAATAGGCCTATTGTGCAACTAAAAAAGATCCAATTAAAGCACAATCAGGTTACTTTAAGCACAGAAAGATCATTAAGAGTCCATAAATCACACTTTAATGGGATGCAAAACTGATGAGTTTGTGTATTTCTACCTACATTCCCTTGAGATTACTTTCTTTATTCTGCACTGGGAAGATAAACTGCGGTGGTTCAAAAAGGTTTAAAAAATGCTCATAATACAAAGGACAGTAGAGCGATACCAGAGTACAATGCAGATGGCATAGAAACATTACAAACAACAAAGTCCAACTGAGAAATAGATGTTTTCCATGCACTCATTGAAGAAATTGTTTCAGAACGACGCAAATCATTGGCAGATGATGTTTGCTTTTATGGTGTTAGACTAGAAAATCTAAAGCTTTGGTTGCTAAGATCTACCAATTGGCCAGAATATTCATATGGTTTAAATTTAAACCATAACAGATTTATGTAAGCGTTCAATAGTGGATCCAATTTAAATGGATCCCCTTAAATGTGGATCAGCACAAATTATTTCTGAAGGTGTTGAATCGTGTTATGTGATGTCTATGATTTAATTATAACTTAATATAATCAAAAAAAATAACTATACTATACTCTTTATAAGGAAATAAAAAACATATTACTTTCAACTTGCACAGTAACCATTTAACTGTAAGAAATCGGTTTCACTGTAGTTGGGTTGAATAAGAGTTTAGGAAAATAAAATATACATATTTTAGTGATCACATATTTTGAATTCCAGCCAGGTAAAGTAAAGTGAAATCTTTTTAACATTGTAACCCTACTTGAACAAAGATTTGTGAGGGATGTTATGAAAAAGGTTTTGTTTTAGTGAGGCAACTTTATGTTAAGGAGGTAAACAACCAAAAAAACCACATGCAGCTTTATGAAGCCTGGGAACAAGTTAACTGGCAATCTATTCAAATATTACCTACTTAAATAATCCAGAAGAAAAAAATGGATCTCTATTTCTCTAGAGATCCATTCCAAGCTTTAAGACGAAACTAAAAACTAAAAGCAGTGAAGATTATGAAAATCTATGCTGTATGAGAACACTCCAAATTCTAACTCTTTATATAAGGCATTATTCAATTCAAAAATACTTCATTAATTCTGAAGAGAAATTAAACTATAATCAAACTATTGTTATAAGTCTAGAATATTATGTTTTCATCTTAACTAGGGAAAATGGTCAAATTATTATTTGGGAAACAGCTTTATATTAGGGGTGAGATTTATAATGGAGGGTGTGCACATGTTTTTATTCTCATGTATATCGTAAGTAAATAAAAATAAAGTCAAATATAATCTACTTTGTTTATTATTGTTTAGTATTTTTCAGCTTTTAAACTGTACAAAGGCAGCTTAATGATAGGAGGGACTTACTAGAAGAGCGAGAGCGACCATTCATGAAGACATTAAGAAACTTCTTGGAGAAATGCAGATCTTCCTCTGGTGTTGAATCTTCAGAGAGGCAAGCTGTGGCTTCCCTCTGCGCTGCTCCAGTCTGTTGGTTATGCTCCTCGTCTTCATCTTCCTCGTACTCCTCCCCGATGGCCGACTCATATGGAGAGGAGACACAGTTATCGTAGACTGTGGCTGAGTCACTGTCATCGCTGTAGCCTTGGTAACACTGTCTGAGACTGACAAGCTCCAGCTGAGCGTGTTCATCCACCACTAGTGTGTATTTCACTGAGTCATATGTTAGGCTGCTGGCTTCGGAGCTCATGGTAGTCCTTAGTATGGCAGGTTTACTGCCACCACCGTCTCCATTTCCTGCTGTCTTTTTCATCTTCCTGTCCATCATTATTCTGTCTATATCCTCATCCTCACCACAGTAGCTGTCATCGGTGGCGTCCACATATTCTACCGATGAGCCAGCCCTCAGCATGGCCCCTGCTCCTGTCCCTTTCAGGCTGAGGTCTAGTGCGACAGAGCTGTGTGCTGAAACAGCCAAGTTGGGTGGTGTGATGAGAGACTCTACACAGGAAGCATAGGAAGGTGGAGGGACGTAGAGCTCGTCCTCCTCAAAAATGGAGGGGTTGGTCTGGTCTGGGAGGGGCTGATAAGGAGGCGGTCCCTCTGTATCAGAGCTTATGGACATGCGCCCTTGCTCAGTCTGCTGCGAGAGAAAAGGTCGCTCCTGAACATTGGGAGGTTCCAACAGGTCCGCTGATCTTTGCACTGGAGTCAGATAAATCTCCTCTGTGGGTTCCAGATGAACATCTGCCTGGTGGTGAATCTTTTCTCGGTGGCCCAAGCTGTCCGTCTTACCCGTTGGGTACAGAGGAGCGGGTGTGTAGTTCTGCGGCGGTGGTGGTTGGGGTGGTTTCTCCTGCAGCTTGGAGCGAGTTGCAGCCCCTGAGCTTGAGCTATGCGAGTGCCCCGAGGTGTGGCTGTGTCTGCAGGGGGCGTCTGTGGAGGTTCCTCTGTCTTTGGTCTGCGCGGCCCCACCCTGCACCTTGTCCTCGTCACTCAGACACCTGTGCTCTCGTGGAGGTGTGAGGTCACCTAAAGGAAGACAGGATGCAAACAAGGCCATGCAGACAGCCACACAGACAAACACACAGCCACACAGGCACATACAAAGGCCAGGCACACAAACAAAGTAAGTACACATGATGCAGACATGCAGACGGGAGAGACAGCAGAACGAAGAGCCACAAAGACGAATGGACATGGCAGCGAATGCACAAAGACAAAAGAAAAACCAAAGCAGAAAGAGAGACAAGTGGAAATGGTTAAGTAATGTTAGGATTACACAGACAAATCCCCCTTACTCATCAAATTCAGAGCTAGGATAAGGTGCCTGCTGTGTTATGTCACATGTTGCGTCATAATCCATCGTCAGTAAATCAAAGCATTATGTTATCATCCTATCTTTCATACAGTGTTGAACTGTGATGAGACAGCTCCTTCTGGTCTTTTCTTAAAATAAAATAGAAATGCATCCACACAGAGAGCATAAAGGTGATCTGGTCAGACAAAACAAAAATTACACTTTTTGGCCTACATGCAAAATGCTATGTTTGGCAAAAAACAATACCTGGTGTTGGTCACACTATGCTAAGAGGATGCTTTTCTCCAGCACTTGGGAAGTACATCTTTCCAAAAACAATAAATAATAATGGGTATAATCTGGAGAAAAAAATTATTTATGAGCATTTAAAAAACACATATTAATCCATATTTAATGTCATATGATCTCTCCTTGGTGCATTCACAGAAGAAATACTGTCCAATTTTATAAGGCAGTTTAAGCATCAACTCCAGGCTGTTTCAAGTGGGAAATATGATTAAAATAGAGAAAAAAAACCAAATTGCTTCATCTTCTAATAATAACAAAATCCACAGACTAACAACACTAAGCAAAAATCTAACTTAACAAAAGGTTCTGAAGGCACAAAATCACTCAGACACTCACCAACATGTATTTATAATACCATGAGTAGCTCTGACTATATCCACAGGAAAAGAGAGATTTTTTTTCCTCTCTTTGAGTTTCAAAATAGTACATTTAGCTGCAGTGAGTTTTTTTCATCTCCCACATGGGCTTTGAAAATTTTTGTAATAATGCAATATGACGGCTTCCACTGAGTTTTAAGCTTCGTTTAAAAAAAACAAAAACATTTTGCAACTGCTTTCCTTCAGCTAACTCCACTCACCATTGTACAAATCCAAGCAGATACAAACACAGCAAATACTCAAGTCCTCACCACAGTCAAAGGAAACTTTAACTAAAACAATCTTATTCAGAAGCAAGCTTTGTAAAAGACACATTTACAAAGTTTAATGTTCTTGTTTAAGAACATTAAACTTAGACAAAATGAAAAGCTCACCTGTTTTAAGAGGGGAGGACGAGCCTGAAACTTTTTCCTGCCAGCTGTATTTCTTTCCGAATGAGTTGTTGTTTAATGTGTCCTGAAAGAAGAGGAAGGGGAAGGATTGGTTAGAAGAAAAGCTGGACATAACTTAGAGAGACGACAAAAAGGAACTATGTTCCAAAGTTCGAGATGCCTGTATATAGTCAGCGACTTTTGTGAGAGCATACATGCACGAACACCCCTACACACACACAATGACTCAAATGAATGAGTGGGGATTTCTTTTGTTCGTGCTTCGTGGCATGCATTTAAAGGGACACAACCTTTTGTAAAAGATTCTGGGAGCACACAGTTCATTCACACAGAGCTGTGGTTAACTCAGTTTGAATCAGAAGTTACAATCTTTTCTGTTCACAAATTATAACAGCATTGTTACTGTATCGTCTCAATAACAATATAATTTTACATCAGTGATGACTAAATAGTGGTATTAGTGGTAAAGAAAGCATCACAGCTGAGGTGAATTATCTGTAGTTTTCTCATCTTGTAACAATAAATCCAGGAAAAACAAAAATCTCAGAACTAATAAAAACCCCAATCCTGTATGCAGTTTAGTTGTAAACTGTAGTCTATTTAGAAATCTGAAACTCAAACCCATTCTGACTAGGTTGAGCCTTCATGACTGTGGTGTTGGAAACTAGCTTTAGCTTATTTATGAGGAGTGGGAAGGTGGAAACAGAGGAGTTTGGTTTTTTCACAGTTTATCTGTCACATGTTACACTGTCATTATATAGTAACAGTTTCAACAAAAATGCAATAAACACATATTGATTATAAAAATTACCTACTGCAGCTTTAATTCAAGTACACAATATGAGAAATTTCCATATTACAAACAATGCAGAGTGCTGAAAACTTTAAAAACATATAATTTAGATCAATAGGAAAAGACTTTGAATATGGTGTGGTAATACACATTACCAATGGTTCTATGAGCTTCAGCTTTACTGTTGGCGCAACAGAGCTCAATTAAATAAAATTGCACAGACAGAAGATGGTGATCAGAATGACTGAAAATGAGAAGTAATGTTCTCTGCAACAGACTATATCCTAAGTAGAAAAAAGCTAAGTGTTATGATGGGACAACATGAATGCTTTAAAAACTGTCAAAAAAGATCATAAATCAGACTGCTGTTTAAGATCAGCTTTTCATATCAGACACATTCAAAAACAATGTTTGGGTTTAAAAGAGTTTTATTTCATTTCCAGATATAGAAAAACACCAGACAGAAGAACAACTGGAAACTCCTGTGACGGCAGTGTGTCCCAAATTAGATGCTGTCCTCCTCTTTTACCCACCCACCACACATGAGTCATCGTTCTTCTACATTTACCAGGCGGAAACTCAACTGTTGCTGTGGTAACGAGAGAATCAGCAGGTGGGAGACTGCACCCATATATCTGGGAAGATAAAGATTTTATCACTGTGACAAGCTGATCATGGCTGGGGAGAGTGAACTCAAACGAATCAGTGTTAATGACTAAGATGGTGTTGCTGTAATTAAACTGTATTTCATTGTTGAATGCTTTCCAAGATGTCTCAGACTGTGACATTGTGTCTGATGAATTTCATTGTTCTGGCATCTTCTTTTGCACCAACTGATAAAAAAGACCATATTCCTGAAGGGGCAAAGATCAGGAGGTTTCTGCTCCCTAAAATTAAAGTCAAGTTTCTTTGGAGTTTTTAAATTTGGCAGGACATAAAAATTAGGATGTGGTAAGGTCAGGAGAATCATTCACTTCTCAGCTTTTTTCTGCAATGTCACCTCATGACAATTGAACTGGTTTTGGTAGATCTGCTACTATAAACTCCGTAAAGAAGTTTGTAGATCTAGCAAATCCCCCACTAAAACATGATTGTACTTCAACATAAGTATTGTGTCTTAACTAGATGAGTGATTAGCCTTAGACTCAGATTAACTCTGAGGAATCCTTTCTGACATGGCCATCTGTTCCTCTGTGTGTTGGCTCACTGTACCCATGCAGATTTAAAAGGGACAGTCAGAAAATACCTTCTCTGTCAACAAAAATGTGTTTTATCTCTACTTTAGGCCAGCTTATTTACTTTATATTTAAGTCTCAGTAGTCTAATGAGCTGTTGAGCTCTGCTTAGCTCAAAAAAACTCTTGGTTGCCACAAAATTATGCACAACTACACATATACAGTATGGTTCAGTAGTACAAATCGGCTGACCAGGAAACGGTCCTACTGTGTCTTCTGTCTCCTCTTACCCCCATTTTGTTACAGTACAATGTGAGGGAAAAGGTTGCCTGAAGAATATAAGCACTGTATCCTGCTTACTCATCTTGTCTTACCTAAGCTGCTCAACATTTCACTGTTTAAGCCTCAAAAGCTGTTAGGAAAAATTAGGTTCCACTAGAGGAGCCTAATTAAATACAGAAAAAGTTTAATTATTGAGCTATGAAAAAGTATGTTTTTGTACATTATAACAAAGATATTATGCCAAACTAGCACTAAAGAGGCTCAAATGAGAAAACAAATGTTTGAATATGGCTAAATTCGACCTTAATTGATTCCCAGACAGACAGTAATAATCTGAGCAGCTGTGCTCAATGTGGCAACAAGAAGGACAGACTCCAGCTGCTGCTGCATTGCATGCAAAATCTATTCTTAGACAGACACTGTAAATCAGCCGTAGCAAAGGAAGAACTGGTCTAACCCTCTGAGCAGGATACAAAGCAACACCTGTTCAAAGGTCATAGTGGTAGGAACTAAAGCTGGCTGTAACAGGCTCAGCATCTAAAGCATTGCCATTGGTTTACTATGATGAACCAGTGATGTGTAGGCTGTTTTATCTTCTTAGTGATGAATTCAATGACTACTTGAACTATTGGAAAGCTGAAATGGTTGATAAACTGGAGACACTTAGATGCAGATGACCTAAAAACAGCAACAAGCTCAAAATAAAAGTGTAGTTGATTCATCATTGAAAAACAAAATGAAAGGCTAGACAACCTTCCAAAATTGACTGTTAAAATCCATATTAGGAATTAAAACAATTAGCTGATTGTTAAAAGGATATTCCAAACATCTTAAAAGGCTCAGACTTTATTCCAAAATGTTGCATACAATTGTTGATTTATTTATTTTGGTACTCTATAATCCTTCCATCCATGTTGAATGGCTAGGAATCAATGTCCCTCACAAGTTGCGAAATAAACTTTTACTAAGCCATCAGAAAGCAAAACAAAGCAAAGCCAGGACAATGGAAGTCATACTGACCCACTTTCAACATACTCACATAATATCTGGTCAGTTCTCTCAAACAGATCATGCACAACAAATCACAGTCATACAGAATGACTTCAAAACAACCAACTACATACATTCCCGTTAGACTCTAGTTATCAATCAATGCGGTCAAGTTTAATTGACTATTCAGGTTAAAATGTTTTTCATCTAAGGAAACCCAGCAGAATGCATTGACTTTCACCACTTATTCCTCCTGGACAAGCATGTAGAGCCACAGGACAATCACTTGCATTATGTCTTTGATTTTGTAACAATCCTTCATACTGAGCATGAATGGAGCAACAGCTGAAAGGACACCTTTCCTTTAATAGGAAGATAAGTCCAGAAGTACATGTGAGGAAACATCTGCAAGAACCAACTGGGTGACATAACTTGGAGAATGGTAACAGCTGCTTTAGTTCTTGTTAATGATGAGAAGAAGTCTCTATAGAGACACTAGTAAATGCCAATAGAATGCCATATGGGTAGAGCCCTAAATATCAAATTGTTAATTTGACCCAAATCTTAATTTTGGCATTTGGCCCATAGCTTAGGGTTCAATTAATTCTGTGAATAATCTTTAACAAGTAAAACAACCAAGTTTTAAACTGCTTAACCATAAACTGGTAGAAAAATCCTCAACTATCTGAGGCAAAGAATAAAATTCGATTCAGTCAAAATATCTACTGACCGACTATTTTATGAACTTCACCTCACTAGTTCTGAGTTTGACCCAGTTTTTCCTTCAGAACTGTTCTAATTATGGATGGCATAAACTCAACAGGATATCAGAAACATTTCTCATAAATTCTGGTCAATATTGATATGATGCCACCACAGATTGGTTAGCGTCACATAAATGATGCAAATCTTGTCAAAGGTGCATTGTTTGATTGAGATCTTGTGATCAGTTGGTACTAGGGACCCTAAAGTGTGCCAATTATTACATATCCCCCTCAGCACTATACCTCTACTATTAGCCTGCATCACTGATGAGGGGCAACATGGGTCCATGCTGTAGTGTTGTTTACACACTCTGACACTGACATCTAAATATCTTAGCTGACTCTTTGGACCATGCAATGTTTTCACATTCTGCTATTGCCCATATTTGGTGGCCCTGTTCATATTATGTCCATAGGTTGCTTTTCTTAGCCGAAACTGTATATCTTGTCTAGATACCTATGGTTCTCAAGCCTAATCATAAATGTACATTCTTGCTCAATTAATGTCAGCAAATAGGAGAAATAATTGACAGATAGAACTCAATGTTTTAATTTCCACACATAGTCGCACTATGTTGTCTATCTTACACAACCTTTTTCCCCAAACACTTATATGTGTTTGACTACAATACTAAAAAGATTTCCATTTTGCCCTATATTCTTTAGCAACTACCACTAAAAGTATAAAATTTACCCTAATTGAGCACCTTGTAGAGAAAATAGCTCTTCTGTTCTCAGACAGACTGAGTTACTGAACAAAACCACTCACATCACGAGCTCTATTCAAGCACAAACAGAGATGGGCACCAATGGGAAAAATGTGTCTTGACAATTGAAGCCATTGTTTGGTCTAGAAAAGACATCCTGTCAGGAAAACAAATGTAATGAATTCTGTGGAAATGTCAACTGTTTTGTTAATCTTTTCTCAATTTTGAACACAGTTTTTTGTTGTTTAATGGAATGAACACACATAAGGCAGTCAAACACACAAATAATCTTGCTTGTGATTTCCATTATAACTGTGCTCTGTCAGAAAGCGTGCACATGTGTGTGTAGATAAGATAATCCAGGCCATACCTGTGAACGAGGCACAATAGGGAAGAGGTTAAGGGTCGTAGGTCTCTTGGGTCGGTATGTATCCATGGTAACAGGTGCTCCAGAGTCCTTGGTGACTGGCGCGGTTGCAACAGCGGATGCCTTCGAGGTGTCTTTATCACCGCGGTAACCGTCAGCACCGTCAATGAGTTCCAAATGCAGCATCTCTGCCTGAAACTGGCCAACTGCTCCCAGCTCCACCTTCCCCGACATGCTACTGGTTCCTCGCCTCACACGGCCCTGCAGGGATTGGAGGGAGCACAGCGTCAGTCAACGGAGAGGAAGAGAGAGTGGCACAGAAAGAGAGAGAGAATGTGTGCATGGGATGAGGAGATGGAGCTAACCAATTAGAGGCCGTTCTGTCATCAGCAACAACAGTTTCACTGACAACAGTTGGCCACCTTAAAAACAGTACATACACAACTGATTTATAGAATACTCTTATTTAATGATAATGTTTCCCTAGAATAATAAAGAATGAAACCTCTCTCCCCTATGTCTAATTTTTGTGAGATGTTCTTTATTTGCTTTTTTCGTAAGTCAGTGGTCATACTTTCAATCTGAAATTATGCTCATACTAGGCTATTTTGGTGTTAAGAGGTGCTAATACATAACCAATGTGTTTAGGCTTGGTTTAGTTGCATTCAGTGGCAAGAGAAGAGGAAAAGACTCAAACTCATCACAAAGTTGGAAGAAATACATGCTAACTTTAAACAATTTATGGATTTATTCCTTTTCGATATAATTTTAGTTTTCCACTCAATTAAAATCCAAAGATAATTGATATGCTTGCTTTTGTCTCACCTCTTTATGACCTAAAGTTATACCCATAAAACTGTCCTATGCTTCAAAAGGTACGAATTTGTCATAAAAAATGCTTTAGCATCATCTTTCTAAACACCAGATTTTGGCATAATTTGATCTTCAGCTAAGCCAGGTTGGAATTTTTTTTAAAATTCTGTGACATTTACAGAACATGTGTGTAATTTCTGCAAAACCCAATAAAGTACAGTTCAAATGGAACATAAATTGCCCCAGTAACATTACTTAATCTCATAATGAATTATGAAGGTGACTGCTTTGCGACAATTATGAGTCCCTCACCTCTGCATTGTGAATACTCGAAGTGACTGCAAAAATAGTAGGACAACCTGTCCTACTAGCTTAAAGTAATTAAGCTTGCCAAATCACAACATCCACCTCATATGAGGATTGTGAACAGACAGTAGGTAAAAGGGCAATGAGCCAGTTGAGTCTGCTTTACTTATCATCAATTCCCCAGTAGCTGAACACAACACACAGTAACAACACCAACTGTTTCTATTGGCTTTGACGTGGTCTTCAGAGTCACTGTAAAGCCTATTATAGTCTTGAACTCTCTCTTTCCTCCACATGCAAAGTCTAGTTGCAAAACACTAAGATAAAGAAAAAGACAACATGAAAACTGTGCAAAATATCTGAATGTATTACCTTAACTTCAATAAATTTTCAAGTGCCCAAGTAAAATAAGTCAGATAAATCTGGATTATTTAGCCAAAATGTCATCAACGGCTGAGTTTTAAAGTCAACAAAAAACCTTTTTTTTTGCCAACTCACATTTTACAAAGTTTCTCAAGCACAGTAAAATAAATTACTGTCACAAAATAAGTCAAAATCACAATCTTTATGGTTCGGTGTACATATTACAAGTGACATAATTTATATGTTCCATTTGAACTTCAGCAGATTGGTTGTCAACATGCATCTTTACAACTGCAGGCTGTGACTAAAACCCAACTGGTGAA
Source organism: Alfaro cultratus (assembly GCA_903066825.1). Lineage (NCBI taxonomy): Eukaryota > Metazoa > Chordata > Actinopteri > Cyprinodontiformes > Poeciliidae > Alfaro > Alfaro cultratus. The sequence goes on along the minus strand of CAEFZX010023920.1, from coordinate 34,985 downwards.
TGGAACGGAGGTTAATCCACTTCCATTGGCTAAATGTTGCTTTCTAGCACATTTGCATGCAGTGAGGCGCTCATCCCAGATTTCCAAAGGTCTTTCACTTTTTGTCTTTCACCAAGGAAGAAAAAAGGCCTTTTTGTATGAGAAGAGAAAGTGGTAATGGCATGTTAAAAATCTGTAAAAGTTTGATCTGATATTGCAGCCAGAAAAAGATTATTTATACACCTCTAGTTGTAAAGTCTATACTATAGAGATTAAAATCAAGTGTTAGTATTTAGTATTAACAGTCGCATTTAAAATGTATATGCTGTGAAGGCATGCCATAAGTGAGTTAAAAATAATGATAAAAGCAAAGTTAGTATTTTTTGTTATCATAAATTGCAACCAAGGGTAAGAATTAGTTTAAAACAGAACTTCCAGAAATGTATCATAAAAAGTTAAATAACAAAAAATTCCTCAACATAGGATGCAAATGTTCTGCTATCTATGACGTTTTTCAGAACCCTCAATTCAAATATAATTGGCTGTGAAACGTTATGCTAACTTTCAAAATATTAATTCCCCATCTTATGTGGTAAAAAGATAACTTTCTGCTTTTTTCATTTATCTAACTTAAATTTTACAATATTATCCTTTCATCTGTACATTGATCTCTAAATCCACTCATCTACTTTTCAATCTACACTGCTCATCTACCCACACATCTGTACATTTATCATATCTTTCAAAGATCATTTTGATAATATGCAGATCTGTCAATCTGCCAGTCTATCTATCCAGCATTATATACATACAGTATATCAGCCAATATTCATTCTTTTTAAATCAAGCATCATCTAGCAATGATCAATCCAACAACGTGTCCATTTATCTATCCGTGTACCAATCACAGTTCAATCATTTGCTTGCGGTTTCCATCCATCAATCCACCCACCCACCCACCCGTCCGTCCGTCCATCCATCCGTCCGTCCATCCATCCATCCATCCATCCATCCATCCTCAGATTCACTAATCCTTTCCTCCTCTTCTATTTTCAGTTTAGCCACCAGACGACTGTCTCTGATGTAAGCAACATTTAAACAAGTTTTTCTTCACTCCCCATCCTTTGTCACCTACTAAAAATTCAATAGTTGTTATCGCAGCAGGACATTTTCTTTTCTTCTTGTTTTTTCTTTTTTTTGTTTTGTTTTTGCTTTAATGGCAACAAATTGTGGCTGGCCACTTTAATTGACTCCTGTCCCCCTGTTGCTAAGAGACAAGCCACCCTGGTGATGAAGGCAACATTGCTGCCAGGGATATGATTGAATTTATTAATCAAAGTAGAGTGAGCAGGAAATAAAACAATAGAAAACTCATGTTATGTAAAGCAATAAAAACTAAAAGAAAAAAAAGACCCTGAAGCAGTAGTTAAGACTTGAGAATAATGTATGAAAGTATATGTTTGTCAAGGTTAATTAAGAATCAATATCTTTTAAAGTTTTGGTTTTGTCTCTTTTTAAGATAAAATTTACTACAAAACACAAAATGGCAGCATTTTAAAATTTGTTTGTGATACAAGTTTAAAATACATTACATGCGAAAAAATAGCTTCTGTTACCTGAGATCATGGAGTGAGCAGACTAACCACAGTTGTTCTCAGGTCATAAAAATGTTTCAGCTCGTTTGATTGCTAATATTATCAGCTTGCTGTAGCAAGACAATTTCTATATCAATCTGGAAACACTTAAAAGCAGCAACACTTAAAGTGCAATTGTTGCCTCTAAATATTCCTAATAAAAATCTGAGCAATTGTTTGCTTAACATATTTAACACTGTGTATAAGCTGAACAAAGCTGTCCCACAAATTAAGGAAAAGACTAGGATGATGGTCAGCAATAAGCCATTATACATTCAGAGATAACCCCCCAAAAAACAAAAAAAAGGAGTCAATCTGCATGATTATGTCCCTAAATGGCTGTGAAAATGGTGTAAACAGGAGCCAAGAGAGAAAGGGACTTCTCGTGTCTACTTGACTCGATGAGGCAGCTTCCTCTCCAGTTACCATGTGTAGAGGAGATGACGAGAGCAGTATCCATGGGGGTGTTGTGTGTGCGTGTGTGTCTGTGCACGCACACACGCGCCAACACTCCATGTATTTTCAGCTCCGTCACGTGGAGTGGGTAAGAAAAATACTGTTGCTATGGAAACAAGTCTGCTTATGTGCTCATAGGCACCGTCACAGCAATGCTTATAAGAGTCTGATCTCTAAAACAACAATTTTAAAACAACTGTGATGATGGTGTTTACCATGACAAAAAACAATAAAAAATGCTTTGCGGTGACATTTTGAGATGAAGATCTGTCTGGAAATGCATTAATCAATGCTTTTTTTCTGTACATTTAAGAAGCATTGAAATTTCCTCCATCTTTCACAACTCTTTTGCTCCATACATTTGCGTTGAATTTACACTTGATTCATGATGCAGATTCTACTAAATATATGCAGGAGTCCTTTTAATCCCATCCATCATTATGTGCACGATTGTTAGCCAAATCTATCCACAGAGAATACTTTTTACCATTTGTGACATCCCTGATTTGGTTTTTCTTAATGTCAGCATGATATCAGATCTTTTTTAGCCCTTTTTTCTTCTCATGTACCAAACTGACCATCAGCCATCACAACATTATGTTCTCACCACCACCAATATGGCACAAGCAGTTCTGATTTTAGCAAAACTTGAGCTATTTTTTTTCTTTTTCTAAAAATGTAAATAATACATACATGCATACATCATTTCTTATTTAATTGTAAGTAAACTGCTGCAAGAACTTGCTTGGCAAGAAAAGGGACTTTCATAGCAGATCTGCCGTTGCATCTATTTTCAAAATGAGAAACACACATAAACTCAGGTGTGCAAATAGTGTCTGCAAAGAACTGATGCATCTACCCCTGGGTGTTTTTGTGTGCTTCTACAGACATTTTAATGTAATTGTTCAGTCAAGTGACCCCACCCAAAAATGTCATTCTCGCCAACCTTTCACACACGACAAATGGCTGCACATCAGATCAATTAATCCTTACACATGAGCATGGAAGCACTCTTCTCTCCCAGTCCCGCCTCAAGTGGATGTAATGATGATACATGTTGTCATCCCATGTCTCTGAGGAGCACTAAATCTCTTTATGCATTGTCTGAGCTTGATCTGGTCCACATTAACCCTTAAATACTAAAGCCATGTGCACTGGAAATTCAATATGTCTTTTGATGAGCCCCGGCCTGCCTTTTCTTTGCCAGGATAAGCCATACATCCAGACACCTTTCACTGTTAAAAAGAGGCTGACTATAAAATCTTCTAAAAAGAACTGTTATTTGCACTTGAATTGTTCTGTCTTCTCTTGAAACTCAAAACAAATTTTTGAAGGGGAACTGGTTTAAATAAGAAGCACAGACAAACTCTATAAGCAGACAGCTGGGCACAATTAAGCAGAGAAACATATCTGAGAAAGGAATTAACTAACCTAATAGTTCCAGCTAAACTAAATAATGTCAACATCAAACAGCACTGAATCTTCAACTGCAAACATTTTAATATATTTTGTATATTAGTCAAGTGACCTTTGAAGCAGTGATACCAGATTAAATGTCAGAAATGAAATCATACTGCAATATGAAAAAAGCACATTTCCCTGCAACTGAGATGAGAATTCACAATCTTAATTCCCTCCATTTTTGCAAGCGGTTCAGACTACTAGTTTCTTTTCTTTTTCTCAACTATATTCACAAAGCCGTTTGTCCTAAATCCATACAAATGAAATATAATAATTGGGTCCAACAGATGGGAGCAATTTGAACATCATTTTGCATCAAGTTGAAGTTATTCTCTTTTTGGTTTCAAGTACACCAGATACAGAAGTTATCAAAAAGATTCATTTTAGCAAATATTTTGCATTTGCAATTTCTTTTTTCTTTCCAGTACCAGATTGCAGCAAATCAGTGAAAACACAGACACAAACAAACTCATCAATTCCAGCATGATCCATTAATTTGCCTCTATTGTCTCCCCTAATCGAGGAGATAACGCAATTTTAGTTGTCTCCTCTTCAGTCCCAAACAGAGCAAAAAGTCATCAAAGAAATGGAGAAAATTATTTTAATTTAGAACTATTTCAGAAAATTCTAGGTCCTGACCTGACAAGGCCTTTCTCCAAAAAAACATCTTACTGGAGGAATCATGTCATATAAACAGCTGTTTATAAATGCCAATATTATTAGTTTGAGAGAAAAAAACAACTTACTCAGTATAAGAATATGTTGTAAGTTAAAGTACTTTTGATTTGTCCCAATACTAAGTTTTGACCCATTACATTCCTGGCTTTGCAAAAGGTAAAGGAAATTACAGAACACAGAATTCAAAGTATCGGGACATACGTATTGTATGCATTTACACATGCCTCCGTCTGAGCACCCTGACCTTTTCTAAGAGCCGCATATATTTACAGAACATCTAATTCACCTTGCCCTGCTGACACAGGAACTGTTGTCTGAAGTAATGCTCCTTCCATTTTCCTGTTAATGATTGATGAGGCAAAATGCATTCTGAATCTCCCTTCTGATGTTGACCTTACTGATGTGGTCACCACTACTTAAATTTTTCAAGAAGAGCCTCACAAGCTGATGACTGCAGCTGAATGTTTTTTAAAAAAATCATATTTATATTTTTTTATCATCTGTTTTTTCTGATAAAATTAAAAATTATTAATAAATCCTTACCAATAATTGACTTGTGCTGTCACTTTGTGGGATTCATGTCCAACAAAGGAAGGTAAGAACGGGAATGACTGTATTAGGTTGACCCAATCCAAACTGTGTTGATTATCTTTAAACGCATAATACTTGGGTTTAAAATTGCTAAGTTCAGAACACTTTAATTAGGTCGTAATTAAAGTTGACTATGTTTTTTGACAAACATGGAGGCAGTGCAGAGATTTAAGAACTGATGTGATATGACACACACACACACACATATATACGTATATATATATACACATATATATAGACATATTGTATGGACATATTGTATATATACACACACGATACATAGGCATTGTGACTGACAAAGAGAGGGCTTCCTTTTTCTCCCACCCAACCAGTTTGATCCACGTCGTGATCCAAACTCTAGTAGAACTGATGAATAAACCAGAGACCAAACGCAGCTGACTATTTTCAAATGCTAAACAACAACCCTATGTTGAAATGTCTGGCAAAAGCCAGACAGAAACAGCCTTGTACCCTGGAAGTGCAGTCACTTAGGGACACGGATGCTTTGTTGTTGCGACTGGTATGACACCTGATTGGTGTCTGCCATTCAGAAACCCATTGTGCACTTTTACCTTCACAAGGCCCCTGAGAGAGGATGAGTCATCAATGTTCACATACAAATACACCTCCGGTGAGAGAGATCACATTTGGTAATCTCACCTATAATTAGCTCCCAGGGTAAGATGGGGAAAAACTGAGAAAATGAACAACCTTCTAAACCTCAAATATATTCACAGCTCTCTGGAGGATTTCCTATCAGTTTGGCCTACGCAGTGCTAAATGATCAAAGATGGATCACTAGAAAATGTTACTGAAAAGCCCCTCAACCACTCAGTTGCCAAGGATACTGCAGCAGAGTTGAATGGAGGAGGTGATGGTGGTTCACTGAGAACAAAGCAGATCTGACAGAATAATAAATCTACTTCTGGCTATTTTCTTCCTCCATGTTACTTATTATGCTTCAGCACATCTGTCCTTTAGATCTGAATTTTACCCTTGCTCCAGTTTTTAATCATGATTCACTCAATTTGAGATCAATATAACAAATTATGGCTGTAAAGGCTAGCTTACATTGCCCAGGTTAGCTGAAGTTAAAGTATTACTAGGAGTCTGCAGATATGTATTGCTGAACAAAATACCCATTTTTACATATATTGTAAATGTATTTATTATGAACACTGTCTCGCTTAATATTCGCGACCTACAAACAAAACTGAAAAACAACACACGTAAGTCAATATGTAAATCTTTTCTTGAATTTAGTTATTAACTGGAGCCATAAATTCATTTTAAGAAGCAGCTAAGCTAAACAATTTGTAAAGTGTAGCAGAAATTAAATCAATAGTTAGTAAATAAGGATATCATGATTCAATGTACAGAGGTTAGTTAAGCAAACCTCTGCATTAAATTATAAAGTATTGTAACATAAAAACCTAAAGCAAAGTCATTGCATATTTCATGACTCATGGAATCTTACTTTAATATCAGGGCCGTTGCAGTTGAGGCTCATTCCACGCTCGTCGGTGATCTCTGTAATCTCCGAGAGGTCATCATCCTCGAACTCGTCCAGACTGATGTCATGAGTCAGCCTAGTTGTAGGGGAAGATTAGCATGAGAAGGGGAAGGGAGAAAGATAAGGGGAAGTTAATCTCTCAGCACCCAGAATTCTTACAATATTCCATTATTTCACATCATTGTGAATGGCTTTTTGCTGCTCTTCTTTATATGATATTGTACTTTTATGACTTAGTTTTGATCAAGTTTTAGAGCGTCCTCATACTTATTGGTATACAGAAGAATTCATTGTCCACTCAAGCTCTTGCAAAATAAGTTATTACTCCTCCTTTACCAAACTAGACAGCTGGTTTGTTGTGTGTGTGTGTGTGTGTGTGTGTGTGTGTGTGTGTGTGTGTGTGTGTGTGTGTGTATACTGTGTCTGATGTTCATCAAACTTAGCATTGGTCTGATTTGTTCTAAGGACATATCACCAGACGTCTTGTGGTTTAATCAGGTATAGGGTTCCAAATTTTTCATATCCCGTAATTTTTCCATATTTTTATAAACAGGTTTTCTACTGGAATACCTTAGAAACAAGGATATGGATAGCACCACAAATAAAAAACGACTATACTTGAATGTAATTTTGTTCTGTGTTCGCTGTAAGTAAATGTCTGAATGACAAATAAAAAGTCAAAGTTAAAGAAAATCTGTGTCAAATCATTGTGGGATGAAAATAAGAGGCAACACCAACTTTAAAAAGTAACTCAAGCCATAATGCACTGATCAGAAATCCCAAGAACCACCTTAATGTAATGTTTGCAGTGTTTTTAAATGCATACACTTATGAATGGTAAATATATGACTTCTTTTAGTTTCTGTATTAATAATCCTACTGGAGTAACTTTAAAAATATCCTTCAATTGGTCCTGGACAATAGGAAAAAATGAACATTAATCTTTTGCTTTCTTCTTTTGTTATGTTACATGTCCACTTTCACAGCAATTACAGACACAACTGTGACTGATTTGTAGTAAAAAATACAAATGCAATAATAGCTTACTCACTAAAATACCTAAATGAACTTTAGGTCAAAAATAGTCACCAGAATCCAGAGAAGATATGAAGATGCCATAACACTATTTCTCATTTTGCCATGTATGTTGCTGAAAAACATTTTACGACACATTTTTGTAGGACCTTAAGTTGTGTGTCTTGTATGTCTTTGAAGTACCTATTCTGCTTCTGATGTGCCCCGCTTTATACAGTATGTGAATTGGGATGAAAGCAATAATACCTGTGTCAATTCTGCACCATTGATGCATTTGTAAATATGTTGCATTTGCATTGCCATGCTTGTGCTTAAAAATTTTGCAACATGCCTAAAAAAGTGATAAAAGTCTACCTTGGATGGCGATCAAACTATGTATGCTAAGAAATTAATAGGATGGAGTGCCTTTAAAGGACAGTATGACCCTGATGTCACAGTGAACTTCGGCTAAGGTAAGACAAAATACAGAGCAAAATTCATTATCATAAGCTTTGGTAAACAGGATTCGATTGTATTTATATGGCAGCTTAAGTCTTACGTTTAAAAAGAAAAACATTCTGAAGAATACCTTTCTAGATAGAAATGCAAAGTAGATATACAATATTGTGACAGAAGTATACACATGCTCTAGAAAATATAATACTGCAGGGGCCCACTCTTTCCTTGCCTTCACGTCCTCAAATTAGGAGCATAAAACATGAAGAAAACAACACATAAAACACAGATGACCTTTTTGCTTTTGGAGCAGCATACCTAAATATCCCTGCATCCTTGACGGACTGTCCTTTTATCTCCAACAAGATTCAATTAACTTCGAGTAAACAATGATTCAATTTTCTTGATCCTCAATCATGTCCACCTGTTATCTCTCTACCCTGCATGCAGTTCAGAGGCTGAGTAGTAAAATGGTTTTTGGAAGAATAAAAAACTAAAAATAATAATAACGGAGAGTGAGCTAAAGTTAACCTGGATGACAACAATCACTCTGGTAAGCCACAGTGCTAATGTATCTGTCATTCCTGGTTACATTAACATTGTATGCATATGTGGGCACAGCTGCAACCATCTTTAGCAATTATAACTTAGGTGATGAAAGCTGAAGCCTTAACTTAAAAGGGTTGATAAATTTAAATCATTGTCATTTTTGCATTCTTATCATTTACTGTACATTTTATCTCAACAAACCAATAACAATTCTAAAAGCACTAGAGAAAAATATTATCTGAGTAAATGTTTCCAAAAAAGCCTAAGTTCAATCTCATACTATCACAAATTTGCACAGTATTTTGCTTTTATTTTTCTTATTAACATTTTCAGGTTGAGTTATTGATAGGACATTTACATAGTATCCTCACTAAACTACTGAAGAAAAAAATCAATCATCTTTCACATAGTTTAAATCCATACTTCCCACTGAGTACATCCCCTATAGGAAATTATGTTGATTTCAATCAACAATACATTTTGATCTTGAAGGGGTTTGATAACTCAGTTTTTTGCCATGTGATGGGAAACATTACTTATGCTTATATTTGGCTGTCACTGAGTGTTAAAATCAAGGGTGGCTCAGAATTGTTTTGCTCACTTAAGGCTTTAAGATGACATTATTTTGAATATTTTAATGTAATTGGTTGTAATATACCCCCATTTTTCAAAATTGTCTTTTTCTTTCCATCATCAGTGTTATTCCCACCACTCTTCAGAACATAAGAACTCACTACAATCTATATAAAAGGTTGGCATCAAGGGCATTGGTAGTTAACCCAACTATTCAAAGACAATAAAGATGTGCAGAGCCTTAACTCTACCACATTTCTTTAAAGTTCTGATATTTGCATATGGTGTTGGTTGTGTTATTGAACAACAGTGCCCACAGTCCATACGCAGTGTTATGAGGGAGAAGTGAGAAGGAAGTGCAATGATAAAGTAAGAATCCCAATAAGCTTAATGCATGACATGTTACTGTCACCATGTTTACTGATAACTGTCTTCACAAGGACAGAAGGAGAGATGACCAGAGAGGTCAACAGGAGGTTAAGGTAATGATCGGACCATAAAATTTAAAGAACAAATAAAGGCAGTGGACAGTAAAACAGAAAAGGGAGAAGAAAATTAGGAGGTGGGAGATAAAGCGCCTTGACAGGACAGTGACCCTGAAGCCACAGTGAATTGTTGGTAAGGTGGATGCAGCCACCAGAGCAAAGCAAGACAGTGAAAGACATAGCAAATTACATTGTCACAATGAAACACAGAGACATCACATAGACTACAGAAGGCAATGAGAATGGTAAATGGCAGTGTGCAAACTTACATGGCAAATACTGTAAATTTAGATCAAGCTGATGTGAAAGCCAATGTAAACACAGTTGTCCTTTACATACATAATGGAAGGGGGTATCAATACAGCAGATAGACTGAAACATAACTTCCAACATAACTTCTTTATAATTGTTATAAATATTTCCAGCAATGATGTGTGAGCCAAAAGAATTCTACATGCCGGAAAAACAACAAACACAAATACTAGAAAACAATATTTGATGAGAGTGAGGAGAGATTAACTTAAGAGTTCATTTTATCTCCAGAATATTATAAATTATGCCATATTTTGTGCACAATAAACTAATAAAACCAACGTTTTATTACTCAGACTGAATTACGTGCCTTGGCAAAACATGAGCAAAAATCAACAGGATAGTAAAATCCACAAATATGTTTTATTAGTTAGACAATGGACATTGGTTCTAACTAGTAAAATCAATATTCTATTAGCCAATATTCTATTGACTAACTAATAGAACTAGTTAGTTCAATTGAATAAAATTAGTCAATATAACTAGTTCTAGTTAACTAGTTCTAACCAAACGTTAATTCTAACAGTTCTAACTAACTGTTGGTTGCATTCCAACTGTTGTAGTAAGAATTCAAGCATTTAAATGGACCTCCTTTCTAGCCAACAGTTAGAATTAACTGTTGGTAGTTCTAACAATGCAAACAGTTAGAATTACTTTCCTAACATGAGCAAAAATCTACAGAATAGTAAAATCCACAAATACAAATTCGTGTCTGGATTAATTTACACACAGAAAGTCCCCATTAAATGTGTTAGCATTCAAATCCTTTAAATTAACCTCATTTCAGTGCTGTAGTGTGACTGTCATCCAGAAGAGGGCGCCACTAGTCATTCCTAAGTGGAGCCAGCTAATAGCTGAAAGAGAAATAATCCTGGCGATGACATCCCAAAACAAGAAAGTGTAACGGACCAAACAGAGTTCTGTGTGGGATGCCAAATTCACTAAATGTGATTCGGTTTTGAAATATAAACGCTCCAAAATCTCTGTAAATTATTGCCTTAATAACGCTCATTCAGTTGTGCTGCATGGCAGAGCAGCAATAACTTCTCAAAGATTATTGATGCGCTGCAATGACAGAAAAGTGGAGGGGATTACGCAGGAAAAATTGTAACAGGATTGAAAAAGATGTGCCAATAAGCAAGTTTGATGATAATGATAACCAATAAATTGTGTCTCTAATAAAAACTTACATTACAGTTAAAAAGTTCCTTATCGTTATGCATGACATTTCAATAACAGATAAGATGGACAATTTATCCAAATGCATTACCCTTAAAGCTTAAATGATTAAAGTGATATTTGTTGTAAACTCTCAGTGGATTGTTTTACATCATCGTGTCTAATGTTGTAATGGTTAGCAGTTATTCTTTAAGTGAATCATCTTTTTCTCCTTTTCATAGTTCAACAAAAAAAAAAATTCTGTTTTCCTTAATATGAAGTACTCATGGATTGAATAAAGAAAGATATTAATATGTCAAACAAAAATTGGTTTGCTGTGGATTTCACTGCTTGGACAGTTTCTGGCTGAAGACCAACTTTTAAGAGGTCATTTTCACTTTCTCCATGGAGAAATCATGGAGTGCAGATGGACACAGAGCTGCAGGATTGATGTTTCAGTTTGTACCACTACGGATTTGGGCTAAACTGCTGCATTATTCTGACAGTGGGAGGTGACAGGGTAGCCAACTGGCTTTTGTGTGTCTTCATGGCATGCCTCCTGGCGTGCATTGATGAAGGACAGCATGACCTCACGCTCAGGAAATGATGGCCCTAACCAGCTTATTAGTTATGCGAGTCTACAGTTTAACCTGCTAGAATCAACAGAGCTATTTTATCCATACCTTGAAACATGTAGTTTTTATTTACAAATACTAAGAAACTAAATAAGCATTTCAGTTTTCCCATGTTTATGAGCCTGGAACATTTATATCTCTGCATGCTACTATAAAGTTCCAATAAATATATTGTGGTAAATAACATATTGATCTTAAAAAGGTAGCTCAGAAAACATAAACAGAACTACAAAAAAAATAGATCAATAAAGTTTTCTTGACCTAAATTATAGCAAACATGTCTGAATATGTAACAAACCTTCTTCTTTTAGCCAATACTAAGTTATCAACATATCCTGGCCAAGAGTTCCATATCTTGGCAGATTCAAGCATACCTTTTAAGTCGTTCTCTTTATATGTTCCTGTAAATTCACAGATGAAAGGATTTTTTTCCCAACAAAAAGATCACAAGACTCAATGCAGTCAGTTATTTATCAGCTTCGCCCTCCTGCAAGGACGAGACGGGGAATGAGCCGAACCAGGACTGTCCTGACAGATTCAATATATCAGGTTACAAAAAGGAAACACTCCATCATGCTGTGTATGAAAACAAACTGTAAAAACAGACAGACTCTTCCATAGAGTGCTTCTTCTGCACCATGCGCTGTTGCCATAACATACATGCACAACATAAGACTTCTCAGGTTCTATTTTTGGTCAAATTGCCCTCTCCCTCTGCATGTTCTGCATTTCTCCTTAAAATAAATGTGCAATCTCGTGCATCCGGTCTCCTTCAAGGGCTTGCCTGTTTGAGTTTTCCAATTGCAAGGAGATGGCATAAAATAATAAAAATAAATACAGTTACACACTCACAAGGTCACACTCATCCGTGCGGCTGCTCACAAAACAATACCCTACCATTTTTCCCACTGATCCTCCATCCAACCCTCTTCTCCTTCCCCTCCCGAGTCCATTCTGTACGTGAAGAGGGCATCCACAGGCAAGAGAAGAGAAGGATGAGAAGGAGCAAGAGGGTTAGAAAGTGAAGCAGGGAGGGAGAGAAGGAGGAGCAAACAGGAAAAGAGCCGGAGGAAAAAGGAGGAGGGGTGCAGCTTGTCCGGGTCGGTGAGCTAGGAGTCCGATTCAAAGCTTCGCTTGCAACCGCTCGCTCGGAAGGAAGAGATAGATGGGGTAATTGTTTGAAGCTGTGGCGCTGAAGCTGCCAAAGAGGAGTAGTGTTATATAACCCGCACGGTGCTGTGTGCATCAGATTTACTACGCCACTGCAGAAAACTGCTGGTGTTAGCAGATCATTCAACAGTACGGGAAGCCCCAACAGGAGAAACATCAGCACAACAGGACACTCCCCTGTCTCTGTTTCTCTCATCTGAACAGTGTCAAGCTAAATTATTCATGAGGAACATCAGTCATCAAAGTCTGCATTTCTTCATTTTTGTCTAGCTCTCCATTTAGGTTCTTAACAAAATATGCTGTATTATATTTATCTATTTGTTGTGAGATTATATTTGGGTTTGGCAATATAAAACACATAAAACATAGCTGACTTTTTATGCAGATTTTATGACAGTGTGATTAAGTTATGCTTTATTGCATCATTTTTCAGATAAACACCAAATGTTTTATAGCTTATAGCAGTGGTTCCCAACCTTTTTATTACCGCGTACCAGTTAAGACTTGGCAATTTTGCTGCGGGTGGGGAACATTGTCTTGGCCCGATTATCGCAACCTGAGGGGTTTTCCCTGACTGGGGGAGAGAACACAGGGTGTTGAGTGTGACGGGTAGCCAATCGGAAAGCGCGATGAGGTAAGAACGGAGAGGAATCCCAAACAGTTGACATGGCGCAACTGAGAGTCCAGTGGTCATCAGAGGTGATATGTGGAAATGTTTATTACTATATGTAAAGGTCATTTTTATATATGTTTATTATATGTGGTTATGTTTATTCAGTTAAAAATGTTAACTACGAAAAAACATAACTCACCTCCAAATCATAGTGCAGCAAATAGAGCGGCTGCTTCTGCTGTCTTTTATCAAACGCCTTTTGTTTTTGTTACGTCTTTTATCGCTTAAAATGAGTCCACAAACTATCACTACTGCTTCTACAAAGTCATCCGTGTTTTTGATTATTCTAAATTTATGTATGGTATGTAAGGGATTTTACTGAATTTTCTTCTGGAATCGGGATGTCCGTGAGTGGAATCGGTTCTGTGTGGTGTGTTGCTCCTGCCGTGTGGCTGGACACAAGAACTGATCAAACTTGTTGTACTTTCATCAGCTCGTGTCGTGTGTGGTCACAGAGGTTTGGAAAATCGGCCGACAATCCTTAAATCGTGCCGTGTGAACCAGACCTAAAACTCACAAGCTCTACTCCTCTCATCTCGTCTCGACCACTGCCCTAACTCACTTTGACTCTGGTCGCTATGGTAACGTTTACGTATCCTTTCAAAATAAGATACAGATGCGCCACAAAAATGAACCTTTTACTTTCGTGAAAATTCTAAGTCACGATAACGACTAATGGGAGCCCTGAGCTTGTTTCTCTGCAACGAGACGGTCCCATCTGGGAGTGATGAGAGACAATGACACCCGAAGTGTTGCTTATGCACAGGGTGTTTGGTCTCTACGTGGAGAAGCAGTTTGAAGCTTCATTGTCTCATTAACGAGCCGGTCACCATATCATGCAAAGTGGGCTTGGAATGTGGGAATCCCCTACCAGGATAAATCCATTCTCATGTCTCTTCTCTGGGCCTTTTCCCCTTTGCAAAGAAACTTTCCAAAGACATCTGATCTGTTTCTTACTCATTTTGCTGCTTGTGGTCTCAAGACGAAGCTGAGAGAATCCGGTTAAAGGATTTTCAAAATAAAAGATCCTCCAGACTCAAATAACACATAAAACAGAAATATTTAATTGTTTCTTGCGCGGCCCGGTACCAATTGGTCCACGGACCGGTACGCGGCCCGGGGGCTGGGGACCACTGGTTTATAGCACCTAAGTGTGTTTCCTCTAACATATTTGTTATGGCAGCCTTAACTGAGCAATTTATTTGTATTTGTTAGTATGTTACTTGAGAAGTACTATCAACTTTTTTAGTACATAGTGCTGCTGTAAATTCATTTAAAGTCATGTGGAAAGAAAACCATATGACAAAACAACAGTCCACCCACAACACGAGATGAAGCCATGACAACTGTTTTTGAAAAGCTACAAAGAATTTTTCACAAAATACCATCCATAAAATCCCCAAAACAGTTTGTTGATCAAACATTCAACTCCCTGGTTATGAGCTAAATGTACTTGGACAGGGCTGATGTTATAAAATTGCAAATATTGGCCTAATTTTTCTAATTGCTAGTCTGAAACATTAACCAGCTCAATGAAACCAAATTAGTAAGACAAAAAGTTTCAGAATTACCATATCAGCCATGTAATTTTTTAACATTTTGGTATTGATCCCATAAGTCAAACTGGGCCAACATTAATAATCAATGTTTATTTCCTTCTTGTTACTGTTTCTGTATTTTAAATAAGCTGCAGGCATCATAGATTTAAGAATAGAAAAAAAATAGTAATTTCTACTTTGTACGTTTTTTCTCTTGACGAAATCTGTCCTTCAGATCGTAAACTTGTTCATTTTTTATTGCATAACATCTTAAAGTACTCTGTTATCTGTCTTCTATTCAATATTGTATTAGAAGTAGTTGTCCTTTGTCCCTTAGATTCTGCTGCTTGCCATTAGGCTGTAAGCATATGTTTAAAATAATGGCTGCAACTAAAACCACCATCTGGTGGGGAAAACTGCAGGTAGTGAAAGAAACTCACCTGAACTGCAGCATTTTAAAGAATGATTTACTCTCCAAGTATTGAAAGCTAACTAGGTATATTATGTCTACCTGACATCACCCTTCTAATTGAGTAGCCATTATCAGAGCTTTTGGAACTTTATGTCCGAATACTGCTAGGTGTAACATAAATAATTGGCATTAAAAGCAAGGACTTTAAATCCCTTACTAATAACGCAGCTATCTTACTAACTAACTGACTGACTGACTGACTGACTGACTAACTAACTGTGTAATGTTTAAAAAATGATTCAAATGTACCATATAGAAATGAGAGATTAAGAGGTACATTTGCAAGCAACTTTTTCTATTGGCGGCAGCTTCATAGGAAAAGTGATAATGTGCTTCAATTTGAGCCCCAACCCACAGAGGATATGCAGGGGCTGGATGAAAGTGTGAAGTTTTAACACTTTTTAAATGACTTTAAATCACTTTACAATTAAAATTGTATAACCTCAATGAGGTATGCAGAAAGGGTTGACCATACAACCTGCCATATCATGTGGCAGCTCCTATTTCATGCTCTGCTGAATTCAGTCACCAGGGTTCATTGTGGCCTCTCTGTACAAAAGCTTGCGATTACATCAAGTGGGCCCCTTTCAACTAGAGTCTGTTAGTATTTCCTTAAAATATATGCCTAGTGTATACTTAAAGCCATCTCAATCCAGAAAGTGCGGATGAGCTGATCCAGAAGTTGTCAATTTTGTTCAAATTGCCCACATTTTATATCAATTTCCAAAGATATGTGGGGGATAGATTATTTTTGCAAAAGACAGAGACAAAGTAGACCTGCAGTTTATTCACAGAAGGGCGGTGCCGTTTGTGAATACATGCCTGGTCAGCAGAATTAAAGACACAGCAGTAAATAATCAGCAGAGGGGAGATGCAACCAATACAATTACTGTCCAGGATGTCAGTTCCTGCTGAGGGTGAAATTCAAATCAGTTTAATTGGCATTGTTGCTTATCTTTAAATACGAGAGAGCCAGACAATTACAATTCAATCCAGTTGAAGGATCCTGAAAACATCGAACATAATAAAAGTCAATGAAAAATAATTCTGGAAAATGGAATTATTCAGCATTGTGGTCCTGTGAGTATTGCTATGCTGCCTCCTATAATTCCTTGCAAGCCACATTCTTACAGATAAGACTGAACGGATCACTTCAGAGTTTGCAAGTCACTCAATGAAAGTATAACTGAATGGTAGAACTGGTTGATGTCGCTTATAATAATTAATTTGTACAGCATAAGAGTTTCTTGCACTGGGGATATCTCTCAACGCTTCAGAATAAGAAAACAGATAGATCTATTTGACATTTTTTCATCTATGTTTTATGTGTCTATATTTTCAAGTGTACTGTTGACATATGGAGCATTAGGAAATGCTATTTTTGTATTTTCAAATATATATATATATCTATATATCTATATATATATATATATATATATATAGATATATAGATATATATATATATATTGAATCTCAGTACTTTTAGAATATCTGTTTTGCATCAAATAATTTATTTCAAGTTTCACCAGTATATTTTCAACAACAAATGATACATGCAGTTTATATTATTTGAAAAATATAAGACTAGCCATTTATTGAATAAGGAAATGAGATATCAAATCTGATATAGACTGAATTGTCAACCACCAACTGACAGACACATTTTTTTCCGCAGGAATGCCTTATAGACAAAGACCTATATCGCTCATATCTAAAATCGCTACCAATGAGTATTGCAAAACACACAGGTTTTGAGATATTTGAATGCATGCAATCAACCTATGGAACTTGAAAGTTATCTGCATGTAAAGGTTACTGTCAAAAAGGCCATCAAAAGCAAGAACTTTAGTTTTTTTTCCCAATTGTATAGTAGAGCCCTGCCATCTCTCCACTATCCCTATGTGATTTATGCAAGAAGGATCAAAGGTTCATTTAGAAAAAAATCTAAATATATATTTTCACATAGGCAAAATACCTTCTAGTCTCAGTTCAATTGCGGACTAAACTTGTAACACTTGTTAAGTGCATTTCACGTTCACACAGCACTGTCAAAATAATCCAAACCTTGTTCACCTCCTCGTCTGTGGTGGCGCTGCACCAAGAACTACTGAAGGAAACGACACAATGCAAACACTGCACCTGATGCGGTTAGCTTTAGCATGTAACGCCCACCAACAAACAGCCTCAAATATTACAGAACAAACAATTAATAATATCAAACCCAAATTAAACATTGCGTATCTACAGCGGCAAAACACACGACAATTGTCTATGCAGCTATTATTAGGTTAAACTTACTTTTGTTAGCTATGCACACAACTTGAGCTGCCTCTCCTGCTTTACATGTCCGGTTCGTAACAGACTAGTAAAAGTGTTGCGCAGTTCTAAATTAAAGAATGCACTTACCAACATTCACCACTAGATGTCTCTTGACACCTTAATACTAACTAACTGTTTCCCAAAGGTCTTCTTCTATTTTTATGTCTGCTGGCAAAACATTTAAGGTCCAACACCACCTTCTAGATTGGAGTATATGCTTTATTTACTTCCCAAAGTACATTCAGTGCTTTTCCAACAACCTTCCCTCTTCACAAAGTACAAACAATAATGGAGTACTGTAAGATTTTAGTGGTTGTAGGATTTCTCTTTTGTCTCTGGTAAAATACCACAAGCCATGTCTCCCTGCAGTGCTAGACTTACACATTTATTATGGCTCTGTTGACCCAGAATGCCTTGCGCTATAGTTTGCTTCCTGCTTTTGGAGTGATTTCTGGTACGCTTGCATATGCTTTCAAACCGTGCCAGAGTTCACTTCAACCGAACCGAGACCTAGGTTGTTAGGCGAACAACCTAAACAACAAAGAACACAGTTTGCTTTTTTGGTTTGGTTTTCAGCTTTAATATGCAAGATGCATTTGCAAAACTATGGAGTAGCTAGCTGTATGTTATTTGTCTATACAGAAATTTATTTTGCTGCACCTTGACTTTGCTGACTAAAAATGTTATTGTATTCAAACCCCTAATAAAACTAATGATTTCAGCTTAAAGTGGAATTGCTCCCACTTTTAAGACAATAAATACAGCAAGGATAAGAGCTGCAAATGCAGCAGTGTGGTTGCTCTGTTTTTAACATCAGCAAGTAGGAGAGAAATTGATAATTCAAGCACAGCATGTGAGGGGAAGAATGTCACGGAAACAAACATGCCAGCATATGGCTGATCTGGGACCAATCCAAATCTGACTTTGTTTTCTGGCCTCATTTCATGTCAGGAACACTACTGAGATATTCCTTTGATCACAAACACAGACGAAAACACAGAATCCAGTTTTCAGCGTGATTCATATCTGTTGAATCTTTTTGATTATCCCACAGATTTCTTTTAATGTTTTATGACAAATCCCTTTTGTCTATGGATTGCTTTTTTATTTCTATGCTGAAGTTATTGGTTTTCAAATGGTTAAACTCAATGGAAGCACATTTTTATTTAGTTTGATTTAAATAATCATCTGCTAGTCAGACAATGAGTACAACCACTGTTGTACTGAGAGACTGGCATGTTTATGTACAATACTGGGATGGGAAAGGCCTAAGCCTGAGGGAGGGTGAGTTTCTGTTGTTATCTCGCTGGGGAATATTGATCAAAGGACCTTCAGCCACAAAGTAATGGTACTTAATGAGTGTAGCTTTGGCCACAGGCAAAACTACAACCTCTGAATTTATATGAGAGTGCATGAAGCAACAGCATGCAGCTGATTTCAGCTTGTCTATCTGTATATTTAATCAGCTTGAACCAGTCACATCTATTATTTTTTCATTTCTATTTTTAAGCTGCTTATCAGTTTAATTTGTGCAATAAAAGATCCATCCATGTTCAGTCACATAAAAATAAATAAAAAACCTGAACAACAAACTAATACATAAATAAACATAGTAAAATTTGTAGGATTGTGTAAAGAAGGTGAACCATATACAGTATACTGATATGTCAATAAGAGCTTCCCTTTGTAAAATTATGGAGGTGGACAGTTGATGTCATCTTAACTTCAAAGCTATCTTAAAAAAATGTCAGACAAAACAGTTTATTTAAAAAAAGGGAAAAAAAGAACCAAATGGGCTCAAGCCAAAGCAGTTCCACTCGAAATGCTGTTGTTTTAAAGACTGCAGAGATTTAGAGGTTTGATCAGATTAAGAAAAAGTAGGTTATGCGACATATGCTCTGTGAAGGTGCAGCAACACCGCTCCGTCTGAGTCCTGTGGGACCAGACACGCCCAAAATCAAAAGATGCTTCCCTAAAAGCCGAAGCTCCAAAGAAAGGGACTAACGCTGCTCCTCCTGCTGCAGCGGCGGATCCGAATAGCCAACATCAGCACCCATCCACTCTGCAGAGTCTCACCCGATTTGCCCCTAGCGCACAGAAGCCAGCTCGGTGAATACACAAGCACCTCATTTACCCCTATTCAGGCTCTTTCTGGCGGACTTCTTACCTGAAGCTGGCCGGAGAGTTCACCTGGATGCTGCGGCCGGACGGTGGTGTGGCTTTCCGCTTCTCTCTGTCCGCCATGCCGCCGCGCGTTCATGTCTCCACCGACTCCGTTGACAGTGTAAAGCCGCCCGGCCCGACAGACACCTGAGAGGTGCGGCGGCGAAGCTGCTGGGTTAATGCCTTCGAAGACTCTGGGAAAAAATGGCCACTTGTCATAGCTATCTAGGGTGTATTTATTTATTTAATAACGCTTGAAAAATAAAACAAAAACATAAGTTTTATTTGTACTTTAGGCAAACAAACTCATCAAATATACAACACATTAAGATATGTATTAGCTTGATAAATGAATTGCAACCTACAAAACATTTGAAACGAGCATTATTTGTTAAACAAGGTCATGTTAATAAGCACTAATTTGACCAAGAACTCTAAATCTCTTAATTCACTAGGTGCCTCTCAAGAAAAGAATCTAACCTAAATGTTAATTTATTTCATTTATTGAGTCAAAAGTAAAACTATAGAGCTTCATTACACCCAAAGTGGTGTATTCTGTATACAAAATGTTTGTTTTGATTGCTTTTTTAATGGTTTGAGACCTAATGTTTAGTTTCTCTCAATATTAAATAAGATCACTAAAAAAAGACTGAACCGTCAACCTAGTGACAGGAATACCCATGAATTATCCAATCTAAAAACTTGGGAATAGGTTGGGAATCGTTTTGCACTAATTATGTCACATGTCATAAGATCAGCCTGTGTTGGGCTGCTTAGGTATTAAAGAAACCTACTTTAATAAGAGCCTTTACTCTGTTTTCACTGTTGTTTCTGATATGTTTCGGTTACACTTGGCACTATTTTGATCCACTGGTGTTTAAATGTGCCTTAATAAATTAATGTTGACAATACCACATAGATTTTCTTTTGGGTTTAGGTGCTATCAGTTTGCAAGTCAACCAAGCACAATGATACCATGGTCACCAAATCAGATACCTTTGGCTGTAGAAGGTTGCCAACCTCTGCTGGAAAATGAAACCAGCAACTCCATAAAGTTTGTGTTGTAGTTGTAAAGAGAAGGCATATAATGACACTTGTGTTTAAAATTGGTTTTATTTTGTAACCAAGTTGCTGTGTATTGCAGACATCTGCCCAGGTCCCTCTTGAAAATGAGATCCAGATCTCAATGGGGTTTACCTGGTTAAATAAAGTAAAAAAAAAAAAAAAAAAAGTTAAAAAATGATCAAATGTAATATAATCTGCTCGCGCTTCTTTGAATAATTCTCATTTTTGAGACTGAATTTAAATTACATTGATTCCTACCATATAAGAACTCCCTCACTTTAGTTGCTTATCCAGAAATTATTTATCCCCTTCAGAGAACGGATACTCCAGTGTAACAAGTGATGGATAATATAAGCTATTGTCTTGTTGCATTTACAAAGATCCAGGTGAATGCCACACTAAGAAAAGAAGGTATGAAATGCATCCTTATACAATTACAGTTTTACACTCATTTAGAAATCTTGTAGTGTGACACTCACTCATTTTGAAAACTGTTATTAAAACAGTGAAAGCAAAAAAAAAAGAAAGAAGAAGAAACATTAACATGACAAGAATTGTGTCGTTTTATAAAATATCCAGCAGAGGTCAGCATTTGAAAAATAAATGGTATCTGGTATTTTTAAAACTGGCTCTGCTGCTGTCTGGACTGAGAAAAGTAAAATAAGTGAATTTCAAGTGATCACAAAACATCAGCGCTCTGTGAAATAATGGTTTAATAAAAAAAAACTGAAGTAGAACTGAAATGAAACTTCAACCCATGTCAGGTATCTCAAAAATGTGTTGCTTTAGGTCAGCTGACTTTGTCAGAATTGTTTTAAATCTAAAATTATAATGTATCTACAACTAAGTATTTGCCCACATTTAACAAAATGTGGGCTTATATATATGTGTGTGTGTGTATAGGTGTGTGTGTGTGTATTTACAATTTTCCAATATTGCATTTTATCCTTCCATATTTATTAAATGATTTTGCATGTGATGAAAGATTTTTTGAAGGGTTGTTATTTAGCTGTGTGTGACTTAAGCTCTGCTGTGAAACAATTTCCTCTCTGCGCTTCATTCTCATGTATACATGAATATGCACGCAGTCTGATGAAAGGATTAACGTTGAAAATTTGTCACTGTGTCATCCTACTTTGCAATTTTATGACAGGCATTACAACCTGATGAAATATGCATGTGTCATTGTTTGAGTCTACAGTCAATTTTGCTGTGTTTTGGCCATACATGTGTGATTTTTTTAACCTTTTTTTACGAACCTCCCACTTAATGAAACATTCTCTCATCCACTTCTAAAGGAAGATCAGAGTAACGACAGTTTATGTATTACAAAAATACCACAAAAAGTCACACACAATAGGCTTATACAAAGTGATGAAATATTTAGGAATGAACCTACAATTTGATCCCATGTTTAAAGCATAAATCTTCATAGATGAAAGACAGATAATTGAATCCATGCTCAATTAGCATTCCCTGCATAATTCATTTTAGTGAAAAAAAGCATTTTCTAACTATTTACCTATGTTGATTATATCCCTGTTTTGAGTCAAAATGTACAAACTGTAGGGAAACCTTATGTGCCCTCCGCCTTTTTATGTCTAAGTTGTTCAAATTTGCCTGTCTTTTCGTAACAAAAAACCTAAAGACAGCCTACAATAACCAATAGCAAAATGTGCCCACTTAATTTTGTCTGTTGATTGTCTTTCTAATGGCTTGAGGGTCATAATCTAAGTGAGCCTATTGATTCATGCAAAGTTTGACCTCAGCAAAGAAGCTTATTCTTAGCTAAAGACTTTAGAAAACTAATTTTAAAGCTGTAATCCACAAACCAGGTATCTTGTCTTCACCCTGTTGTCTCTTATGCACTTTATGTGATTACTTAATTAAGTGGCACATTACACTGATTAAATACTTTTTATTCATTGTTTGGTTAGAATTATAATTTTGTATTTGCCTATGGTACAACAGTCTGTGTCTGAGTAACAAAAAGCCTAGACAACTGCAAAACAGACAGAAAAATATGTTTACTTTTATTTTATTCAGCAACCTAAACAAATGTATTTACAATTAATAGCAATTAAAAAGGCATGGACAGCTATTCATGTATGCACTTGAAAGCAGGGCACAAAAAAGTAAATATGGAACACAATATAAATAGGGACAGAAACCAACAGGTTGCTCACCAGCAAAATGGCATAAACTGAACTGTTTACACTTGGTCTTATGCTAAGATTTTAAAGACATAGCTGTATGGTGACTATGATGAAGGTTCCAGAAAGTATTTGGTTGATGTGGACAACTGTGTAACTGATACCAAAACAAATTTTCAGACAATTCTAAAATAATAAAAAGTATTTTTTTCAAAACAGCCAGAAAACAAGACAAAGCACCATTTTGCAAAGTTTCCTTTCAGAATAGATCTTAAAAAGGTCATTGGATGGATTATTTAATAATTCTAAAAAAAAGTTCTCCTTTCAAACCATTAGGTAAAAATATTATCTACAGTGAAAAATATTATGCCAACATTATATATATATACAGTATATATATATATATACAAATGTGGACACTTATTATTAAATTAAGCAATACTTAGAAATCTGAGTAATATAGCTGAGCAATTAAATTGCTAATACAGCATAAAATAAAATTTAAAAAATCTGCAAAAAGCCGTAAGAAAGTTCTTTTTAATAAAGCATTGTATAGAGTCATTACTGTATCTACTCATTGACACTTAATGGCAAGAAGACTGTTGGTTCGAGTAAAATGGCCCATTAAAAAAAGCTAAACATAAATTCATAATTGAATATTTTAAGTCAGCATAATGAAACATAAGAGCAGTTGTAACAATGAAACTACAGTCATCTACAAAAAACAATCAGCAGCCATTTTTTATATTTTTCTTAGTTACTATTGTTGTAATGGGTTCTTATAGTGCCAAAAACCTAATTGTGGCTATTGTTAATTAAACTGATTGAAAACAATATGTCTTCAATTTGTGAATGTGAAACTGCATGTTCATAAATGGCACAGACGTGTGAATAAAAAAGAAGTCTGCTGTATTTCTGCCACCATGACTGTGTCTATTTCGCGTCACAGCAAAGGCAAAGTTGACGCATCAGAAATGTGCGCTCTTCCTTCTGTTCTCCAGAACCCATCCTGCCGGATTCATGTCCAACCTCAGCATGTTTAGTACCCATGGATCTTCCTGTGCGCCTCGAATAAACTCTTCCAAAGTAATGTGACCTGTGAAAGCAGAAAGAGACGTGTTTAATGTTGCCTTCTCGTAGTACTTTTTCTACTACATTGCAACACTGTTTTCTCACCGTCTCGGTCAAAGTCAACAGCATCTAATATTCGTTCCACAACCTCGTCAACTGAAAGTTGTGTCTCGCTCATGTCTTTCTTTGAGCACTTTTTGATCCGATAGATACTCTGGAATAAAAAGAAAACATGGAACTGCAGACAATATACTTAGATAATTCCCTGCAATGTTAGCAGCTGGAACGCAAAAAATAACAAATGGTTTCAGGGCATTCACCTCTTAATTAATGTGGTAAACATTCAATGCATTCTATAGCAAAAGTCAAAGTGAGCAGTTTTGTTGACATAATTCCAATCTAGCAAAAAGTCTACAATAAAATGTGATTTTCTGATGAGCTGAGGCTATCATCGTAAACACACCCTGGGAGTCACACTTGAGCAGCAGGTTTTATTGATCAGCAGCCACGCTGTAATTATGGACAGCAACAGCTAAAGCAATGGATCCCAATCCTGGTCCGCAGCCCACTCAGCTGACCTACATGTCTCTGTTCCTGTACATCAGATTCAAATGATAATACATGACCTCCTTTGCATGCCATCAAGTGCTTCTAAAGCCTGTTGATCTTCCAGTTATTTCAGTCAGGTGTGTGGCAGCAAGGAGACACATTAAACATACAGGACAGGGGGGAGTTGCTTGGTTCCTAGCTCCAGGGCTAGGAACCACTGATCTACAGCACTTTATTAAGATAACAGCGACTAAATGAAATAATAATCAGGCAAGTTCACTCAAATTCCCAAGAAAATATTAGGTTTATGATATTTTATATAAAATAAAAGCTCTTGTTCTGCTCAATTGTTAGCTTGACTCCCACCTGATTCTCCAGACTTTTAAGTAGAATAAGAATCAGTGGAGACAAAAGCGTTTCCACTAATATGAATGAGCTAGTAACTGTTATCATGTCAGAACTGTGTCCATTTTACGGTATGACACATCACTGTCCCCTCCCCTCACATCTTGCTGCTTGCTGTCACTAAGCTCACTGTGTAAAGCATACTACACTTTGTACTTGTATTAAAAGAAAAAGAGATTTTACTCCTTGGAAAAATTCTGTTGTAAAGATCAATGACAGTCATGGCGTGAAAACTAAAAGAGAGCCAACCATCAGCCGTATTAAGGTAAAGCTGCTTTAAGACGAAAATATTTAAGCTACGAGTGGCACGTCTGTAAAGCAGCTGACTGCAAGCTGGTTACCTGAGCTCATATATTTACTAATTAACCAGTAAAATCAGCTTCTATGTTTGTGTTACCTAATAAGGATGCAGAAATTTTTAGCAGAAGTTATACTAATATTTGGTTTTCTGTTTCAAATAAAATAAGTTAAATTACGCAATAAATCTGTTTGCAAAATTTCATGAGGCAGTAGTTTCTAAATTAGTAGTATAGAAGTTAATATTGTATTTTTAACCAAATGAAACTAATTAATGTGATCATAGAAAAAGTGTGCTCAAATATTTTTCATCAAATATCTAACAAAGTAATGTAAAAATACAATAATAAAATGACGTAACACGGGCATAATATTTGATCAGACTTACATCAATTATTGAGCGTAGCTCATTCCTGTCCACGTAGCCATTGCCGTCTTTGTCATACACCTTGAATGACCAGCGTAGTTTATGCTCCAGGTCTCCCCGGAAAACGAGATTCAGTGCTGCCACAAACTCAAGAAAATCAATTGTATTGTCCTATAAAAGATAAGTTAAAAGAGAAGTTTTGCCTTAGATTTTGATACTTTGACTGATTTAAAGAAAAGCAAGCAGGTGTTCCTTTCTTACCCCATTCTTGTCAAAGGCTCGGAACATGTTCTCCGCATAATCAGACGCCTCCCCTGTTGGGTCCACTCCAAAGAAACGTTTAAACTCATGCAGAAAAAGAACTCCACTCGGGCATTCCATGACAAATTTTTTATACATATCCTGAAGAGCTTTAACGTCAATCTCCTCACAACTCCCTGTTTGTTGAGTCTGCCCCATTTCTAAATGCAACAGTCCATAGTTAGGCAGTCGGCACCATGACCAAGAGGCCTAACTTGAAATGGACATCTCTCGATCCTGGGTGGGTTTTCTTGTATAAGCCTTGGGAATCCTCTTGTGGAATCCTCCAGTTTGTACATGAGCCAGGTGATTATTGTTGCCTCAGGATTAGTGACAAAATACTGTATGCCTGTAGGGTTTCCCGTCAGTGGGGTAGACCAAACGACAGTAGCTAGTAATTGATGTGAGAAAATTGTACATATTTATCAAATAAAAATAAATTAAGTATGGATTGCCATATAAATGTGAATCCTAAAGGGTATACATCTGACTAAAACCTTTAGATTTGATTAGTGAATGTTAGTATAAGTTTTATCCTTTTGACTTTACAGATACGAACAAATCTTTATAATTAAATGTTGGTCCATGCAGCATGAATATGAGATGTTAATAAATAAATAAATGAGTTTTATAATTTATCAGTCAATTAAGTCAATATGAAGGACAAATTCTTTAGCAATTCATTGAGCGATTCCTTTTACAAATAAAATAAGCTAACTATATTATTGTATATTTCTGAGCATTACAATTGATTTCAAAGATAATTAAACTTCTATCAAGGGTTAGAGAAAAAATGAAACCGTGGGAGCAAGACTATGGGCTGCACAGGATTTGTACTGAAGAAGCTGCCAAAATCTTGCCTCTCTGTTTGGTTGTAGGGAAATTTTGGCACAACAGCTGGCCTTTCAAGTCAGGTAGAGTTAAAGGCTCTCGATTCTGGCTCACTTGGCTGGAGGTTCTTTGGATGGATTATTTAATAATTCTAAAATAATGTTCTCCTTTCAAACCATTAGGTAAAAATGAAAACTATCCAAAATGAATGACATTAACAGTTAAATAGTTTACATTTCAAGATCATCATTATCATCATCATCATCATCATCATCATCATCATCATCATCATCATCATCATCATCATCATCATCATCATTATTAGTAGTAGTAGTACTAGTATTGCTGTTGTAGTTGTTATTGTTCTAGAAACATCATGACAAATAAAATAAAAATCTTTTTACTTACTTTCTTTTTTCAATGAGACAGTGAATCATTTGTGAGCTAATGGTATCATCAGAATGGCTTCTGCCTAAATCTGTTTATGCCCTTAATCTGTCTCAGTGAAGCCTCTCTTTCTAAAGCAGCTAAGAGGCTGAAATGCTCAAGGTCAGGCTAATAGGGAATCATTTTATCAAGCTCTCAAACTTAAAATTAGATAGCCAATATCTGTGCTATGAGAAACTAATCGTTATGACTACAAGAACTTTTCACTTTGGTCACATCACTGATATCTGATAGATGGCTAATGGTTATTTGATAAATACGGTATCAGTTTCATAATTTATCTTCATCCCTATGGGAAATAGTAACCACAAAATTAATAAACGGCTGTGTAGTGGAGCAGTTGGTAGCACTGCTATAAATCAAGCAGGTCCTGGGTTCGAATCCCTTCCTGGGGTATTGCTGCATGAAGTTTACATGTTCTCCCTTTGCATGTATGGACTTTCTCCAGTTCAAAAACACAACTGTTAGATTAATCTCTCTAAAAAGCCCTTATGTGTGACTGTGTCTTCATGGTTGTTTGTCTTGCGTGCCCACTCTGCACCAGTCCCCACATCATTCAACAGGAACAAGAGGGTACATACAGGAAATAGATGGATGGATTTTCTGTAACCAAATGCAAACCAAGTCTTTCAGAAAAAGATGCCAATTAGCAAATATCTAAAAAAAATCTGATTACAGCAGACTTTAGCAAAAACCTTGTGGACCTGTCATCTGCTGGGCTTTTCATAGGAGCTACAATATTCTTAAAAACTGCTGTAAATGTCACCAATCATTTTGATGATGTGCTGAAGGGGAGGTTTAGTTTTCACTTGACTTATTTTCACTTTTGTCTGCACATCTTCCCAGTCAGTGGTGGGATGTGGGGTTACCGCAAAGTGCTGTAAATGAATAACCTTTGTTAACTCTCCCAGGTCATCAGATATGGGGATAATTCTTCCAAAACATTAAGGCTTGTTTTGTCTAATTTAATTAGAGTGCCAAGATTCAAATGGCCATATCGTCTTATTTTTTTTGTTTTTTAAATTATGTGTTTGACTTAATTAGAAAACTTAAAATCAACACTTTCAGATTCTGTAAATAACTTTAAATACCCCCAGTGATACTTCTTCCTGGGGGAATTCAATAGACCTTTATATGAAATTTGCAATTTTATTACTTATAACTTAAAGGTCTGAAAAAAATTGTGTTTTTTTTTTATTTTTTATTATCAATTATTTCTGGTAGAAAGACTTTGAAGAATTGTCAAAAAATGCTCTCAGCACTCCCCAAGTGAAGGAGCACGCCTTATCTCTCCAGTGCTGCAGGTATAAAGGAAAGCCCCAAGAGAATCTGAAATGCTAATGCTTCAGTTAATCCAGAACTTATTTCAGTGTATCCAATTTATAATTTAAGTAACAGATTATATGCCGTAAGAAAGCAAACTATGCTACTGATGACATTTAAAAAACTTAACAGAGACATTTCTGGTATACCTTTTTAGTTTCCACTGTCCTGCTAATTTTATATGTGTCTATTCTCCAACACATCTAACTTAAATAATTGCAATATTTTTTGGACATGCCATAATGTTACAGAAGCTTATTGACAACCCATGGATGTATGTATATTCATCCTTGAAGGCATTGATTCTTTCCACAATTTAAAAATTTTATTTCAAATTAATTGGCCACTGTGAGCTGCTCTTAGGTGTGTGTGTGTGTGTGTGCGTGCGCGTGTGTGTGTGTGTGTGTGTGCGTGCGCGTGTGTGTGTGTGTGTGTGTGTGTGTGTCGTTGTTTGTTTAGTGTGTCTTGCCCTGTGATGGACTGGTGATGTATCCTGAGTGTACCTTGCTTCCCACTCAATGGCTGCTGAAGCTTGGCACTGTAACCACAGAGATTAAGTAGGCAGAGTAAATGGATGGATGTAAAAACGCTAATAGTAAATAGGATAAATTACCATTTGGCTTAAGTAGAAACTAGGACATTGTTCAGGGGTTATTCAAGTACAGAAAGTATCATGTGTCTATGTTTAGTTATTCACTAACTCTTCAGGAGAATTAGTGGAAAAAGTATGATAGTGTAGTAACTGTTTTGGCATCAGCAGAAAGTGAGAGTAGGCATTACACAAGTCACTTTATATCAAATAATTTATATCACTAAGTAACATAATTTTATTTGTGTGAGCAGTCTTACTTTTACATTTAGTACATTACATGAAACCTTGTGACAACCTACAGTATTTAATCTTTAGTACTCAATAGTATTTGACTTTTAAAGTCTCACTGACTTGTGTATGCAATATTTTAATTCTTTAATACTGTAAATCTCAAGTTCTTAGAAAAATTAAGTAAATAAATACATAACTAAGAAGTACATGCATGACTGTACATTTTCTTGCAGAACTAAATAAAATCAAAAGGCTACATAAAAAAAAAATTTAAAAAAAAAATGTAAAAAGCAATGACCTGGAGACCAGGTCATGCTAATTTAAGCAAATTAGATTTAGCAGTTTGCCAGAAGTCCTGATCTGGCCGAGTAGATGAAAAGAAGATTAGACACCCATTGAAAGGATTCTCCTCTCACATCACACAGAAAGAGTTTGGCTTCAAGTCTCTCAGAAAAGCTTTGCAACACATCACCAATGTTGTCCCAGACACTGTAAACTGTACCAAGCAGGGCTTCACTTCCTTTAGTTTTATCCAAACCAAAACACTTTTGATGTAGCAAAATGCTCAAAGTAAGACAACATACTGAAACTTCTAAAACTGCCACAATATGTCGACCTAAAATAATAAGAAATGCTGGATTTACCTAAAATGAAGCAACACTGATAAACAATTGTTGGGGTCGTCTTACTCAATTGCATTATAGTTTCAATAATTTGTTGATTATTCCCAGTAAAACAACTACATTAGTTGAATCATTCAGGTTGAAGTTCAGGTTAGCCCAAAATGAAACAAACACCTCCGTATATTATCCACTAGATGGCAATGTTGGAACACTGATGGATGCAGGTTTTAACTACAATTTTATCCGCAGTGCATAATCAAACACAAACAAGGTCTTCTATTATGCAGCTGCAATATTTCAACAAACAAATGCAAAGTTGCAACTTGTTATTTAAAATAATAATGCATCAATATTGCAAGCCAAAGCTTTCATAAAAAGAAAATAGGGATGAAATGAAATCAATTCAATATTTGTATGTTAGCATGTCCTGTTTTCATCCCCTAAATAAAGAGGAGCTGGACTTCACCTTTCTTATTACTGACATGTCAATGAAGACCCATGTCTTTTGTTTTGTTTCGTTGGAACCTATATTTGGAGTCTTGATGACTCATGAATCATGTTCTGCTTAAAGTCCCTTCATTTTTAGTCCCAAGGAGCTGTTCCTGTTGTGTTGCACCATGCGATTGCATATTATTTGCTTGATCTTACAAAAACAGATCTGAGCACTAACACCTTCTCAGTTTTTCTTTATTTTATAGTTAGGATTGGCTTTTTTTCTACTTAGAACAGCCCTGGGTCTAAGTTTTACTGGGTGTTTTGTTATGGTGGTAAAACGGCAGCATTACTACACACCAATTTATCCTTATACTTTTTAGTTTTTAATTTCTTTGCTGATTGGATAAAAGTCAAATTGACTGTATATGTGTTCAGTGAAACAGTTTTTTCCCCAATGCTTCATGAAGCCTTTTGTATGAAATGTATAAAAAAAAAATTTCCTATACAATCAGTTTTTGTAGAGTGGATAAAAAAAATTATTTTACTGTCAACTAAGTAGATATTTTCAAAAGCCTTTCAAGCAGCTGATAAACCTTAGTTGTCATTAGAAATACTTTTTTGTTGTTGAAAAATCAACTTTTTTCATGTTTAGCATATCACAAAAATCAAGGAAGAATACAATGAGTTGTGAAGTAAATTATAAACATTACTGAGCATTAGAAAGGTTTGTCCATTTGATGAATTCACAATTTATGTTCTCCCTAATGTCCACTAGATGATGACAAAGCATCACAGCAAAACAGCAAACATATCTCCATTTACAACATCAAAACTTTTTCATTTATAATTCATAATCAAGAAGCTTAGCTATACATCCCAATGTTGCCAACTCTACATTTGTCAAAACTTCCAATAATGTTAAAAATTTTCTTGTGGCTTACAACACGTTTTCGATTAACTGCAGTACAAGGAAAATTTTAACATATTTTCCTTCTATATTTAGTCTAAACTATATGGATTGTTGATAATCAGTATGAGTCAGTATCAGAGAGAATAGTGGATGGTTTTGAACCAAACACATAAAATGCTAAATATATGACCAACTGGAAAGACAGAATAAACATTGAATCTAGCAAAATGTTACATTCTGCTTTGATGATGATAATGAGGTTAACGAAGTTTAATTTATGCACGTCTTGCAGAAACATATGGCAGCAACACCAGGCACAAAGCTGTATCTTTTCCCCCACTCAGTCCAAAACACTGGAGGGCTTCTTTTCAAATACATTCCACAGATGCCATTTCCAAAGATACCATGTCTAAAATCACCTCCCGTTTAACTCTTAATGCAACCTTCATGAATATATTATGGAACTTTACTTTCTGAAATTCAAATAGCTGCTGGTAATAGCTACCAGGACCTTATAGTAAATGGTCTATAAGCAGCTAATGGAAATTCAATGTTTGCAAACATGAATGCAGCTAAATATATTCCCATTTACTTTTTATAATATTTTCCTATTAAACTCATAAGCCTTGGGATATAGATGAACATAATTTGTATATTGTGTAATTTTTTTAAAACTTCATAGTGGTAAATTGTGCAATGAATTTTTTGAAAGAAGATAATGATAAAGATAATGATAATGTCTTCAGATAAATAGTAATGAAAAAAATCACATAATGTTAAGGAAACAGGAAAAGCTGTTCATGTTCATATGTGACTGAGGCTTGAGTCACGGTTTCAAGAGTCAGCACACACAGGCATATACAGAACACCTTCTGCAATCCTAATCTTTATAGTAAGTCTTACCTGGGTTACAGAGAAATGCAAATATTTAACTATCAGTCCCAAATTTTCAGCTTAGAAGATCATTTTTTTATTTCATGTGAAAACCATGGTCCTATAGTCTAGAGGAAGAATAGAGAGGTGGATAAGTTGCCTGAGCCGTTTCCATGGTCAGTGATGAGTAGGGAAGCCATGACGTCTGCTGGTGATAACCCACAGCATTTCAAGTTCAAAGTCACAACAGCCATAGAACATTAGAGAGCCTAATTCTTCCTTTTACTAGTAAGCTTTATAGAGAACATCGTTTCTCAGTGACAATGCCAGAAGTGCCAGTGCCAGGTACATTGACCATGGTGCCACTGTGCTTGATTGTCCAGCAAGCTCACCTGTGCTAGAGGTTATTTTAGATGTATGGAGTGTCAGAAAAAGGAAGGCGAAAACAACAAACAAACCTAGCAGCACTGATTATCAAAACAATCAATGCCACAGGCTAATTGCCTGAGTGAACTTGCATTACCAGATTATCAGTAGTTACTACATAAAATCCACAGAATGACTTAAAGTATTCTGGTTTTTCTATTAGAAGCAAGATACATTTTGCTTCAAAAATCAATCTACAAACACAATAAGGCAAACGGATGTAACACAATCCCTCACTGCTGTTTAATAATGTTTTTACTTTACGTGTGTTTAACTCTCATGCAAAGAGGACAGGATCAAAAGGTTGACTGGACGGTCAAAGAAGGGAGAAAGACTATGGCATACATCTTGAGGTTAAAATAAACCTGCCTCTCATGTTGTCCCAAAGAAATGAATAAATATTATAGCTGTCTTGGTGACTAAGAAGTATTTTTAAAATCTTTCAAAGAGAAATGTAACTGCCAAAACATTTTATTCCTAAGCACATAAAAAGGCCAAAATATCTTTTATGATAATCCTTGAAAAGGTCATCCTGATTTTATGTAGAGCAGGTTCTTGCATGTCTGCAATGGAGACTGTAGAGCGAGAGACTGTTTATTATTTTCATGGTTTGTACTTTAAAGAGAGTAATATTGATTTTTCAGCTTTCTCAATGGCAAGATTAATTTCTTTTATTTTATTGATTAAAAAAAATCAAGGTCAGATCATTGTTTCAACATTTTTTTCTTTCCCAATGACATGATGAAGATTCTTTGGAGGTCAAAAGAGCGGACGACAGGAGGACACATTGATTTTTACTTCTTCTTCACACTGCGTTCTGTCAGCTCATGGTTTTAATGCTTTCTTATTCTGGTTTAGTGGCACACAAAAAGGGTACAACAAGGACGGGGCATGTCCCTTTACTTTTTCAGTGCTCCTTTAGTTTTGTGACTTCCATATCACAATAATGATTGTATTTCCAAGTAGTTGTAACTTTGTAAGTAAAGTGGGGATGTCCCAATTCAATCCCATGTATCATCTGGGCGTTCGGATCAAGGCAATCTGACTTACAGCTCAGTTTGGGTTTATAAAAAGGCAGCAACAGATAACCAAACATTATAATGAATGAATGCAGATTACCATATTTGAACACACTATACATCAACTCTTGAAGCAGAATGGCTAATCTGGTTGAATACCACACCATGCGCCATTTCTGCCATCTAACTGTAGGTAACGTTTGCACATAATTGTCAAAATTGGATAATAACATAGTGGAAAAACAATGATTAGTCCAATAATTTTCAATGTCAGCTGCATTGAAAATTATGCAGCTGAATTATGTTGTCAGAATCTGGTGTGGACAACATAAAAGCATTGGTTGACTTGTTCTGTTGTAACAATTCAGCTTGCTGATGGCAGTGTAATGATGTGGGGGGAATTTTGCTGCCCCTCCAGAAGCCCACAGTACAAGTTGAGTCTTGTTTAAATGTCACAGCCAACTAGTATTATTGCTGTGGATGTCTATTCCTTTATGACCACTGTTTAGCCATCTTCTGATGGCTACTTCCAGCAGGATAATGCATCATGTCATAGAGCTCAAATCATCTCAAGCTGTTTTCTTGAACATGACAGTGAGTTCTAGTCCACTGTACTCCAATAGCCTCCACAGTCACCACATATCTAACCAATAAAGCACTTTTATGACATGATTGAACAGGATATTTGCATTATGGATGTCCACCCAAAAAACCTGCAACAATAACATCATGCTGTCACGTCAATACAGACCAAAATCTATGAGTATTTTTTCTGATGCCTTTATCTAAATCTATACTTATTAAAGAATTAAGGTTGATCTAAATACCAAAGGGGTACAACTAGGTAGCAGTAAGGTGAACTTCCTCTCATAGTGCGTCAGTACAAAGCAGCACTTCAGACTTTGATAGAACTATTAATGTGTCAATCATATACATCCATCCATCTTCTGTACACTCTTGTCCTTAGTGGGGTCGGGAGAGGTGCTGGTGCCTATCTCCAGCAAAGTTTCGGGCGAGAGGCAGGGTTCACCCTGGACAGGTTGCCAGGGCAACACAGAGACAGACAGGACAAACAACCATGCACACAAACACACTCACACCTAGGGAGAATTTAGAGAGACCAATTAGAATAGAATAGAATAGAATAGAATAGAATAGAATAGAATAGAATAGAATAGAATTCAACTTTATTGTCATTGCATTGTCACAAGTACAAAGCAACGAAATGTAGTTTGCATC